>JAHDVE020008275.1:0-80990 GCA_022606495.2 Halesus radiatus
TGATGATTTGCAAATTTTGAGGAAGAAAACAAAAATAGTTAGGCATTATGCAGGTTACAAAGGAAAAACGATATAATTAAATAATAAACTATCTAGCCGTAAGGAAAGTAAAGATAACTACTTAAGTTGATGAAAACAGAAAACTTATATTAGTGCATGTCTTGATGATTTCCAAATATCTATTAACATTTTTTATTATTAAAAAAAGACATTCATTATATTGAAAACATAAATGATATCTTTAATCAGAATCGTTTCCAATCATTTGTTCAAACATGGATTGAAAATAATAACTAAGGTGCACTTGGTCATTCTTGATATTACTTGAGTCGGTTCTTCAAATCTCGGTTGCTCGCCTCCAAGTCCGTAAAAGCTTTGAGGAAATTCTCCAAATTGGAATATTTGTTCAAGATATACTCCATCGTGTCTGCTTCTCGTCTGTTATTAATGATTTCGGCGAAGGCATTCTTTATCCCTGTGTCGGGAGGGTAAACCCCACATAAGTATTCGTGCCTTTTTTAGACCAGACGCTGGAATACTTCCATTCTTATTTGTAATTCCTCTTTGTTTTCAATCGGGATCTCTTTTGCAGATTTTTCATACTCCCGCTCCTGTGACACAAGCTTACTCACGTACTTCATAATATCCTTGACTTATGATACAGAATCTTCGGGGATTCTGTCAGGTATACATCTGTTGTAGAACTGTTCAATCATCGGACTAAAGTAAGATTTCATAGTTTTGACCGGTAATTTAGAAAAACTGACGTCAATATTGGGGTGGACCACCTACTCTTCAAGATTTGCACATTATGTAAAATATTTATTACTATCTTTGAGGCGTTTGAGCTCCTTTTTGTAAAATTGGATCTCTTCAGAACTAAATCTATTTTTTACACAAGGGATATTAAGGAGGGAATGGCATTCTCTGAAATTCATCTGAATGTTGATACTGGTCGAGAATGGTCCTATCTACGAAATATTGAGAATCTCATTCATTTCATTGAACCAACTAATCACATTCTCTGGGCCTTTCACAACAAGCAACTTTTCAAGACCGCTCAAGCCTCGTTCCCTTTTAGTTCCAGATATAAATTGTGTAGATGTCCCAACCACAAACAATGAGGAAATAAGTGGGGCTGTGAATTGTCCTTTCTTCTATTATTTGTATTATTGGATTAATGGTTTGACAATTTCGAACACTCCAGTGATGAGCTTGGGAATATAAAACTTATAATCGATTGGCATAAGTTCATCCATTTATTATTCGGGTTCCTCACTGAACAAAGAAAGCTTTTTGAAACAAGTAAAAATCTTCCTACGAAATGCCTCACTACCGATGTCCGAACGATTGAGCTTCACTTTTTCTTTTTCTTTGCCTTGTTTCTTGGTAAAGATTGAAGTTATGCTGAAGAGTTGAACCAAATGGTGATTTTCTATCTTTCCCTTAAATAGCTGTTTGAGTTTCCTCTCAAACTCATCCTTGTTATATTTTCTCTCTACTATGAGATGCTCCAGTACCCTGCTATCCACTAATTCCGATGAAATGTTGAGATCCGCCTTCTTGGCGATGTGTTTGCAAAACTGAGTCAGCTTGTCTTATATGAATACTTACTCGATGTTTTTGAAATGGTCGGTGGTTAAATAGCGTTCAATGTGCGTCGTGTGAATTAAATCAACCGCGATTTCGAGTATTCGTTTCTCGCTTTTCCTAAAAAATTAAAATATTCCGACAAATTCAGTTCGTGTAAGGTTAAAACAAATAAAACGAAACAATCCGGGGGAAAATTCTATTGTTCGCGGGTTTCGCTGCATTTTACATCCACCGTTTTATCGAACGGACATTGCGCACGGTTTTGTTTCATTTGTCCGTTTTTTCAGGAATGCCCTGAAAATGGCTTCTGCGGTAAATGTATAAAAAGTGTTTCTAAACTAACTAACCCTCACGCCGTTTCTCGGCAGGGGTAGGCATAGGATAGACGGCCACACAACTCTGTCTCGACATACACTCCTTGCTTCATTTACTGTGATAACCTCTAAGTCTCCAATGATTCGTAGGTAAATGACAATACGAAATATCTATCTTTACAGTACTTATTGTTGCTATGTTACAAGGTCTAATCTAAGTAATGATGTACACGCGAGACAACCCTTCGCTCGCATATATTAACTCCGGATCGTTCTATCTCTTTCATAGTCGGTTGTCTTTTCATACTCTTGGATATACGTTCACCACATTCTGTTATTCTGACTCTTGACATGACCCGACTCAAGTATTTGATTCACTTGATCGTGGCGCGTTTTTCTCGGGCGTTCCCGATGTCTTTAATCATTATTTTCGACTATATATGTTCTCCCTATACTTCTTCCTCCATTCATCTTCTCTTAATGGCACAAATCACACACCACCTAAGTGTCCCTTTAGTAATGTCAACATCAGCCTTGCATTCCTTTTGGATCTCTTCATTTTTAACATGGCCTTACAAAGTTTTACTACATTTGAATACGGCCATAAAAAATCTTTCCATACTGCCAAATATACTATCTTCTATCGAACGTTTAAGAGAAAATTTCATGAAGCAGATATTCTTGTAGAATACCATGTTAAGGCGATGCAAGGCGAAATAATGCATAATCGTGTGTTTTTGGTTTATAAATTTGATGGCCTCGAAATATCACAGATGATTTAATTAAATACTGCAAGTAGAACACACCCTGGCCTTTCGTTTAACCCGGCATTTTTTGGTGTCTTTTTATAAGTCTAGACATAAATAAAATATCAGATATTAAACAAAAAAAATTGTGCAAAATCTCCTACTTACGAACTCCTTTTCGGTTATTGTTATATTGTTCATTGTGGCCAATTAAGTTTTTTAGAATATGAGCGAAAAACATTTTAATGCTTATGCCTGAACTTTACAAAATTAAATAAAACACCCATTTTGGGGATGTTTCACATGCGGCCGGTGTTAATCGGGAATTTCAACCTTATCGCCACCTGCATAAGGAGTGCGCGATTTCGTTCGAATTTTACGAAGTGGATCCCTTTAAACAGACGTTGCCTTAGTAGGAGGAAACGGTAAAACTCGATGAAAAAAATCGCAATGAGGAATTCTAGTGCATTTTTTTTAGTTTTTTTATTTTTTTTATCAACAACGACATTAAAACTTAAATTCTAGTATTTATTGTTCTAAAGTTGGTTTTCATAGTTAAAATAATTTTCTATTTTTCAAAGCCCACCAACTCGTTTAAAATCTATGGCCGGTCGGTTTTGAGGTTAGAATGTCAAATGTCAAAACAGGGATGAGCTTTACTGTAGTGACATTATTTTATATTCTATTCTTAATAAACCATAACTAAGCATAAATAATAAAATGATATACCTTTTTAGGAAATTTAACTGAAAGAATAATAACAGAATTTAACAATAACGTATCATTATATTCGCACTGAGGATTGGATTGCCCATAAATATTCTCATTTCTTTAATTAGTAATAGTTTTTTTTATAGCGATCAACACTTATAGAGCTTAAAGTCACCCAAATTAATTTAAAATTATGCCAAAACCACAAAAAATACCTATTTAAAATACAAAACAAAGTCGACAAATAAGCATTTCCATACAAATCCAAAACCAGAAAACGCACGGCCGAGACCCGTGACGTCATAGGTTCCGAATGCAATGATACCAAAATAACATGGTGTTTTTATGAGATTATTTTTTATTCATTTTTAAATAACGATTTATAAATTCTACTTAATAAAACTGGCATATTCAGAATCAGCGATTGCTGATCTAAATGAATATATATTTTTTAAAAGTCATGATATTTTTCACCGGAGTTCCTTTTGTTTAGGAACATACCTTTAATAACTTTGTATTTTTGGTCTAATAGCTGATCATTACCAGCATGGGTAGGCAAAGACGATTATGATGTACTTCCGTGCCCTGTCTATCCGTCCCTCTAATTTAATCTAACCCGTCTTAATCTAATACATACGGAATCGAATAATTTAGATCAGTGTTGCTTTATGTTAATGGTCTCTGTAGACCTTTATCAATTACACGGTTCAAATACTCGCAAAATAAATATTTTACAAGTATTCTTACCAAAGTAGCTCTGAGAGATGTCACTTACATATTTGTGCCGGCCGACTTGGTCTAGTTCGCAAGTTCGGTAAGTTTGCCCGTCGGGTAGAGATGGGCATCTTCGAAACACTCGTTTCCGAAACATTTTTTTAAACGAATGACGTTCCGAAAAAAAATTACAAGATTCGACATGACCATAGTTATTGAACTATGGAAATCGACGATTACGATTTTGCACCCATTATAAACAAAGTTTACTTACACTTTTTGTATGTTATTACATTGTAGTGGTATCTCACAGAGCACATACGGGGGAACTATATCGCTTCCCGGTTCGGTAATGTTGTCAGGCGAGTTAAGA
This sequence comes from Halesus radiatus, assembly GCA_022606495.2. Lineage (NCBI taxonomy): Eukaryota > Metazoa > Arthropoda > Insecta > Trichoptera > Limnephilidae > Halesus > Halesus radiatus. The sequence goes on from JAHDVE020008275.1 coordinate 4,452, forward strand.
GGGGGACTGTAGGAACGGATTTGTTAATGCGGGCCTTGAGAGACCGGATTAAATGTAGGAGGAAAGACAGATGCCAGTAGCTCGTTCCACACAAAATGAGTCGACGAAACGACCCGTTCTCATGAAGCCAACATCAACTATGAACGGATGTTCCGGTCGTGATTCACGCACCTGCACCGGCGCGGAGGGGATTAACGCTGCTAGCTCCTTCGCGCAGGATCCATTGAAATATCTGCAGAACAGACTCAGCATACATTATAGATGGCAGTCGGTCTGTTAACAACGGATTTTCAATCAGATGAACGGCCCTCCTTTTGCACAGAATTAAGCAGGTTTATCATTCGGGAGCTCCAGCCCAGGGGTGACTTCCAAATTCATCTACGGATACTAGATAAATAAGTATTATTAATTTTTCAAACAAGAATTGAAGTAACGCATTCATTGTTACTTCTTACAATTTGACAAATGTTATCTTCTCTGTTATTGCTAAGCATAATTCTGGAATCAACTCCCATGTACACCTGGTAACTAAATTTATTATGTTTATTAAATTTATTATGTTTATAAACGGGAACTTCCCAGTTGGACAGTCAGAGTATTCTTACTGTAAAAAAATTCTCTATCAAATAAATAAATAAAAATAAAACATAGACAGATCACATAGATCCGGAGATAAATAAACAATGACCCCCCCCCCCCCCCCCTAGTTCACGCTCATTCCCCGCTGGCACTGCGATCGAGATAGAACACAAAATTCACCTTTCATATCATAAATGCGGCCCTCTCGTACCGTACATATATTTTAAAAATATAGAGAGAATAAAAATAGCGCGTATTGCCAGCAATAGGAAAACAAAATCCGCTAATTTTTATTCGCTCTCTGGATAGGAAGGAAGTATGTACGGTACGAGAGGGTTAAGATATAATATCTCGATCGTATCGAAATTGAGCAATTAATTTGAAACATCCCCGACTAATTATGGTGATCTATTGAATTAACAGAAAAAAATTAATCGATTGCATTAAGAATCGAAATGATCTCAATTACGCCCATCGCTATTCGGTGCAAGTTCGTAATAGGGTGGACCGGGCGGGTTGGGGCAACTCCATAAGGATTGGACAACTCAGTAGGGATGGGGCAACTCCATAGGGATGGGGTGTCGCCGTAAGGATGGGGCAACTCCTCAGGGATGGGGTGACTCTGTGGTGTGAGTTGTCTCTGTGGGTTCGTTTAAGTCTATGAGGTAAACAGCGCCAGGCTGGCTGGCGTTTGTTAGGGAACTGTAGAACTGTAGAACCGTAGAGCCGGTGTAGCCTGGTACGATCTGTTTTACAAACTTTGCACAGTACTTACTCGGTGCATTAGCTTTAATGCCCGACATTACTTGCATAAGAACTAAAGGACAGTTCGGGGATGAGATTTTTAGATTACTTCTTGATTTGTTAATGAATTACATTCACTAATTAACTATTTTGAAAGTTAAGTATTGAATTTGTTCATGAACAAAGTTACCAATGTTCAAAGATGTTGAAATTCGTATTTTAATTGATCTGTAACAGATCGTGAATATTATACTAGAGGGGCATCCAAAATATTATCTAAAAAACTACATTGAATTACGATTAACAGAGGGATGCTAAGATGCTTTTTAAAAGTGATACTACACAGAAATACGGCATCTTCATATTTTGGGATATGTTGTCAGACAAAAATGGGGTGGGGAGAGGAAGATTAAATATTGATATTACCTAATCTAGCTAGTCAGATTTGGTCAATAAACTATTTAATATTTATGCGAAAGCGATTTCAAGCAACACTTCGCTTGCGAGCAGTGGCGATTCGTAGCTAATCTCACTGGGAGTTCAATCAGAGATTAAAAAAGTGAGAAAAATTTAACAATCATATAATTTTTTTATCGATATTATATTTTTTTTTCTCTAGATTTAAATTAATTTTATTATATCACTGCACCAAAAATTAGCGACCTAGCAAAAAGAAACACTTTTAATTCAGTGGTTTATTAAAATGTCTGGGGCCAATGACTAATGAATATAATGTCGTAGGTTACAAAAAAATAATTTTAAATACGAAAATCACAACTTACGTAAGATACTTTACTGTTATCGTGTTCAGTGAATGTCTTATTTTAATCACGATTGAAAATACGATAATCATAGAAAAAAAATTGTCGATTCTAGCAAAATATTATTTCGCAGCTATCAACAAATATATAAATTTGTTGATAGCTGCGCACATAGCTGGTCTCCCTGGTTGAGTGGTTCGATCCTTGGCTACGAATCCAGAGGTCGCGGGTTCAAATCCCGGCGTGCGCAAGTAAATATTATTTGTAATTTCTTCAAACGAATGGTATTCACTTTGTGGCGTCATTATTAATAAATGAATAACTTTGTTTTCACCACTTTATAAATAAATACACATGGATGTATTGTCTATTCGTGTGTATTCACATATTCCTGATGAAGAAAGCATCGCCTTCGAAACATGTAAACTATGTACATTTATAAAGTGGTGAAAAGAAAGTATATTTTTTAATTAATTTTTTAAATATTATTTGGTTAAATTGTGTTATTTCACAATTTATTTATTTAAAATAATATGTAGTATATTTGCGCACGTTCCAGAGTGGGAGATACTGTCAGTATCGCCTTGGTTAAAGCCGTGTTTGGTGAACAGATCTGAATAGCCAAGTACTTCTCAACCTTCATTTTTCCTATCTCTTTCCCCTTTTCAAAATCTTCAGCCTCACAACTTACCCCAATTGGTGATGCCATAGTCTCACTGGCTCCAGATGATTGGGAGCAGCTGGGACTATAATGTGGTATTACATATAAAAAAAATGAAACACGGTTGCCTTGTAGATTCCGAAGGATTGCACGCTCGGCAGGGTTTCCCGCCGAAGCGCCATGAGAATGACAGTGTTTGAACTATTTCTTAGGACAGAAGGCTCCGTTGACGCTATATTCATAACGCACATATGGATTTTATTTCGGACTCGCTCTCTGGCAGTATTAGACATACGGACGGAGCGGATTTGCCACAAAATTTGAATGACGCCCTGTTTTAAGTGAGGTAAAATTCCGATGCATGTTTGTTTTATTTTCTTTTCTTTTTTATGGGAGTTCCCTGCACAAACGTATCTTAGAGAAAACCGCCACTGATTGAGGGTGGTGGTTTCTCGCTAGGACGATACTGATTGTATATTTCACTCTAGAACTAGGTATGATAGGTATGTACAACGAAGGAATGATGAAGGAAGAGAAGGGTGAGTTAGGCTCTAGATACATTATACATGACCGGTAAGTAGTAGGTACCCATATGAAAAGGGATGTTGGGGTAGGCCAAGAAGACATGACACGATTAAGTCATTCAAAAACCTGAGGCGGTAAGGGGTTGAGTTTATAGAACAGATATATGATATATAATATATTTATATGGAATACCAACATATCTCTGCCCACCCTCGTGGAGAAGCAACGTGATGTTGTTTATGTCGTTATGTATATAGTAACCATACAAGACCACAAACATAGTTATTTATACATTTTCATGTTTATTATACAGAACTTTATTTCACTGCACTTAGAAAAGATTTGAAGATTATTTAAATTTATCTCGATAATATTTGTTATATAATTTCTTCAAAAGATTGGTATTCACTGTGGCGTCATTATTAATAAATTAATTAAAAAATATACTTTGTATTCACCGCTTTATTAATATACACATATACATGTATCGAAAGCGATGCTTTCCTCATCAGGAATATGTAGAATACTAAAAATAATAATGTCAAGTATAGACAAATGATAAAAATATAATACAGTGATGTAAGAATAGACAAATTATAAACATAAACAAAAATTCATTAAATTAGGTAAGTAATAAGTATTTTTTAATAAAGTAGGTAAGTAATTAATCATAAATATTATAAAACATTGAATAACAAATTTATATTAGGAATTAAAAAAGATTTATTTATTTATTATTAATATTAATATTAATATTAATATTAATATAAAAAATAATTAAAGAGATATAAAAAAAAAACTTATTACTTACCTACTTTGATCAATTATAGTTTATGTTTATAATTTGTCTATTCTTACATTATTGTGTTTGTTAATTAATTTATTTGTTTTCTTACTTATTACATGTATTTTCAATAGCTGAAAATCCCCCAAGGTAAATGAACATTTTCACGTAACTGGGCAACCTGAAAAATTATTGTTTCCTTTTCAAATTATTTCGATACCATATATATTTGAATACCGGTAAAAATTTCATCTTGAAATTAAACTTTTGTTCATAAACTTCTCTTGTTCGCCTTTCATGATATTCATCAACCCATATGAAGCCTGCGCATTCAGATTTTCTATGTACTTCCCTTGAAAAACACATTTTTTTTTGCATTTAAAAAAAATATATTGCCTAACATAACACCTCCATTCAGAGTTCTAGTTGAAAAAGTGATTATATGAAATTATCTCGGAAGAAATAAATCGCAAAATATGCTCCGAAAAATATAAATATCACCTGTGGTTCTATTTTTTGATATGTTATAGGAATGAAAAAATTCATTGATTTTTTTCAGTCTTGAGATTTTTTCTCTTTTCTAAATATGTCGTATTTTATTAAATATATTTAAAATAATCGCTTACGCCCCAAGTAATATTTACATTAGCGCGCTCCCTCTCTCTTCCGTATTTACATATCTCCCTTTCAAACAATGTTCAGTTTCTGCTTGTATAATTATTTTGAATTCACTACATTGACGACACTTGATGTAACATTCAAACGATCATAATGCACCTGCTAGAAAATTATTTATCGTCATATTTTCACGGTTTATGCGCCACTAGCGCCAATGATGGTGCTGCGTCATTTTTTATAAACATGGATTAATCTACTGGGTCGATTGTGTTCCTCGTGATGGCGAAAATGTTTACAGTAGAACGCACAGATGGCACTAATGCATTTTGTTTATTTTGTGAAAAGAAATATTAATATATTGTATTTGAAAATACTATTTTTACTACGTACTATAAATATTTTTAAAAAATTTATGATTAATGTCATTCATCAAAAACATTTTGACAAAGAAGACACTTACATCTCATTCATAATGCACTTTGATTTGCTTATTAATAAAAAGATGAAATTAAATTACTTCGATAATGCATGAATAATTAAAAGAAGATTACTTCATCATTATTTGAAATATTTTATTTCACCTTTATAAAAAAATGTCAATTCAATCTACCTTTTCATGAAGTGGTCAAAAATGCAATTCCACAAAATTCCGATAAGATTCCACCCAGCCGAGCTTTCGCTATTGTCCGCAAGATGTCTATAAATTGATTATTCTGAATTATTGGCTTTGAATTTTCCGTAAACCCAATTTCCAATGTATAATGAAGGCCTCCCCGCCCGGAGATTGATGTTGAAGGGTTGTCGCTGGCAAAACTTCCATAATTTATTTTCCTTTCCCTGGTTTTTCCCCGATTTTTCCTCTCCCTTTCCTTTATCTTGCCAAGTCCCTACTTCCGCGCACTCAGCCCCCTCCACACACATTCGACTTGCGCAACGTTTAAAAAAAACATAATATATGGGAAGGGATTGAACAATGGGCTTGGCTTAAGGATCGGACGATCGAACAGCAAGGCCTTTTGAAGCGGTGGCTTCAGTTAGTACGGGTGAAAACGGTTGTGTGGCGGCACTTCAAACCCCTTTGCAGGGAAAAGGATTTTTCCATCGGTAAGGTTCCTTTTATTTCGTCAGCCTGTCGTATTACTTATCCCGGGAAGAAAACTTTATAAATTCAATGCATACTTATTAATTTCCAGCAATTTTATTTTTTTCTTCTTTCTCACAAAACTACTTAATAGTTATTGTATAATAGTTATTGTATAATAGTTATTGTATTTTTAGCCGGAGAAGCAATTTATCCATTTTCAATATGTTCACGGGCCACAGGGGGTAGGGTACCATACCTAGAGCTTGACATGGTTAACTTTGCAGTCGGTGGCATCGCTGGTGTAGATGTTAATTTGTTTTTATGCAAATACCATACGAACGTCCCAACTGCCTAGAGCCAGTATAGATCTATTACAAATCAAAAATTAAGTAGATACCAGTGGTGTACATTACCAAAGATAGGCTGTTTGTATTTTTTCAAGTCCGTTGTGTATTGAATATTTGAAAACTTCCATTTTATTATCAGCTTCCGCTGATTGTTGTAGTCAGCTGTATAAATGAGTGTACAAGTTCCTTACCAAATTTACGGAAAAAATGTTGTAAATCATTAATTTGTTCTATTTTTGATTATCTTTTAAGAAGGGTACTCATACTATTTACCCAATTAGAAGGTGTGTCAAGAAGCTTATAAAACTACTGCATATTGTCAATAATGTGTGAGTGTTTGAGTAAAATATTGTTTACTTTAGTATTATGAGTGCGGCCTGGAGCGCCGCGCCATTCTGGGCGTTCCGAAGTTTAAGGGCAAGTCGTGTTCATCTGGATACTTCACTTAATTAAACGCTCTTCTGCATTCTACCTTTATTTTATTTATACCTTTACCGTAAATTGTATTTAATTATTTAAGAAAAATACGTTTTTTATCCAGAATAAACAATACATGCACGTTCTCTGGACACGGGGTAATGTTCCTCTTAAATCTCTTCCATCGTTAGTCATTTTTTGAGGTTAAGTAATCATATATACAAATAGAGTTACGGCATCCTAGAATAATACTCATTCTAATGTGGAATTTAAGATTATACATTCTAAAGTATTTTGTACAAAAAATAACAAGATATTTACTTTTTCAATGTAAAAAAATCATTCCTATATACTTACTTCACAGGAGAGACTGAGTTTCCCGATTTTTTAATTTGTGTTTTGAAACGTTCCAAAATAACATTAAAATTAATGGTTTTGGAGAAAACATCACTGTCCATTGCCCCTACTTGTGGGGAGCTTATTCTGTGCACAATAAGGATTATGATGACTTAAAAAAAAAAAAACTAAAAAAAAATATATATATATACTTATATATGTTCATGTACGAGTAGATCAGCAAACGACGATTCTGAATACACAACTTTCATTATATGTAATACGTACAATTTATAAATAGTTATTTAAAAGTGAATAAAATAATCATCTCATCAAAACACCGTGTTATATTAGTACCATTGCATTTGGAACATCTGATGTCACGTTCGCATTCTGTTTTTGAATTGGTATTGACGTTTTTATTTTTACATTTTGTTTTGTATTTTAAAAACGTATTTTTTTGGTTTGGAGTATTCATGAGCAAAACAATTATAAATACGAATGTTATGATAATGTTAACGCTCAATACTATTATTATTCTTTGAGTAGAAGTTTCTATAAAGGTACAATTTTTTTTTACTTATGTTTAGTTGTGGTTTACCATGAATATAAAATAAAACTGTATACGGTAAAGCTCATTCCTGTTTTGAAATTTGACATTCTAACCTCAAAACTGACCGGCCATAGATTTGAAGCGTTTTGGCGGGATTTGAAGAATTCAAACTTTGAAAATTGTTTTAACTATGAAAACTAAAAAAAACAACGAAATATACCGGTATTTAATTTTGAACTTCATTAATGATAAAAAAATAATATATGTATATTGTACTGATTTCATATTGTAAGCTGGGGTTCCTGACTGATTCGTGTCACTTTCCGTTTCTCAGGAATCATAATTTAAATTTCATATTGTTAGCTTGGGGTTCCTGACTGTTTCGCGTCACTTTCCGTTTCTCAGGAATCATAATTTAAATTTCATATTGTAAGCTTGGGGTTCCTGACTGTTTCGTGTCACTTTCCGTTTCTCAGGAATCGTAATTTAAATTTCGTTTGAAAATTTTATCGGAAAAAATGTTATCGTTGTACAGCACTGGAAATACGATCATAATGATAATGACAAAAAGTTTGGCCTTGTATCATTATTTGTGTCTTTGGTGATGTTTTCTGTGACGTTTACGAGCTTTATTGATAGATGGCGCTGTCAAACTTTCTGGTCCTCTTTGTATTTTGGCAACCATTGATTATGTGCAAACTGTTAGTTATAATTAACATTTTTATTTCTTTGTACGAAATTTATTAAATTACAAGTAATATGAAAGAGTTGATAATTCACGAAATCTAACCCCTGAAAGATTGATTAAATTCGACGGCTCCGAAGAAAAACTATGTTTTGCTATTTTTCATTAATCAGCTCATTTTTTGCTAAACTGTAAATCAGATTGTAACAATTTTATTCTGTGAAAAAGAAACGTTGAAATTAAAAACCAACCATGCCTTTGAACTATATTAAGTTCACAGAATGCTTAATTTTGAAGGCATAATTTGCAACACATTTTTACACATCAATAAACGACAAAATATTAAGTGTTTTCTTGGAGCCGTCTCCACATATATTTGTTTTACAGTAAACAGTAACCGAAAAACTACGATTAATCCTATTTCAGAAAGCAGTGGACCCGGAAATTATTTTACTAAAACCTTGATTTATTTTTGCTGCTGATATAAATATCGTCTTCTGTTCGCTGACAATAGCTTTATTTTAATGTTTTTTCTTTTTTTTCAGGTAAGTTCACCTGCATTCTTTGACGGTCTAACCCTGATCCGGAAACCGACGTGCATCCCATAAGGAACTTGAACTTTGCAGGAGCTTTTATGCATGCTTGGTAAGATATTATTTTGAACCCCGTAAATTATTTTTAAAATATCTCAAGACACGTTTGAATTATCAGAATGTGAAAGAAACTTTCAAAATTTGCTTTGGGGGTAACAATTAATTTTAAAAACCTTTTCCAATATATATTTTTTAAACAGGGTAATTGACGAGGGGTACCTACTCCCAACAATTAGTTTTTGAGCTTTTTTTATACAAGGATGTTCCAAAATCGACGAGTTGTGAAACTATATCTTTTCTGCCCATCCCTTCAGCCAAATATATCTGTACTACTAATTATGTGATTGAAAAAAATAATGTTATTTATTTATTTATTTTTAAGAAACAAACAACTTTACGAAGTTTAACAAAAGGTAAGACAACAAAGTTTCTTGTGCTAACAGTGGTTAAATGAACAAGATGAAAAGGAAGAGGGGAGAGGAAGATAGGATCAGGACAGGAGATGCTCTCGATACATTTTATACTTGTGCATCAATTTGTGGTCGTACGTATTATTTCGGATCAATATTTTGAAAGGGCTTTTCGAAGAATGTCGATATTGTGAAATTGCGCGTTATATTGCGCACAAATACGGGGAATTTGGAGAATTTATCCTAAGATTGGGCCTGCATGCGGGCAAATGAAAAAATAAACTAAGTTATTAAACGTATGAGTATTAGCTGAATAAAAACCATGACGTTTAATGTAGTTACCATAATAATAATTGTAACTTTGGCGATCCATTGACCACATACTGATCACACCATCAAATTGGTATGGATCAATATTATTTGGCCTGTGACTTGAACTCGAATGAATACAAATCGAGACAGTATGTAAGTATTTAATTGATTCCATATGAACCGATCAATTGAAGCAATTTCATCAAATTAGCATAAATGAACAGTAAAGGCAGAAATTATATTTAATCTCTTTTGTTTGAAATACTTTTCGTTTCGTCTGAAGTGGTGATTGCGTTAGTTCAGAAAAGAGCTTTAATTTCACCATTTCAAATCTGAGTGAAGGTTTTTTGGTTGATTCACTGTTTATTCCCCCTATTCCCCATTCGAGGAAAAGTCTGTGTAAAACTTATTTTGAACCGAAATGCATATTTTTGCAAGCTCGTGCCATTTTGTATTAAATAGATCATCCGCGATAATTTGATACATGAACGGAATATTAATAAGAATTCTGACCTTTGGTTAGCAACGTTATATTTCCACCTGTCACCTCTTCCAAACAGCAGGTAGTTAGCATTTTATGTTCTGAAAACGCTCCGGAGAATATAACCGGATAGTACAACTTACATAGTGTGGGGATGCTACCTGTCTGGAGACGTATTAATGAATTATGCAGTGCACCTGAAATTCGCTTTGAGCACAGGTTGTTTGGAATTATAAAGAAATTCAATTGTTTTAATAATTTCTCTAATAAATGTATAAATACTTTGCTGTGTCATTATTAATAAAATGTTTTTATTGATTCCCAGAACAGCAGCACTTGTGTATAATATGTTATTTATGTTTGTGGTGTTTATTAATTGTTTTGTGTTTAATTCGTAGAACTCCATTTAATTTTTATAAAATTGAATGTAAATCAAATTTATTAATGTTATTATTAAGTTCTGCAAGTATTTTTAGTTTTTATTTCTTTTTTTACTTGTTTATATGATTTTATTCACTCCCACCCCATTCTAATTTGGGCGGGTTTTTAAAAAATAATGTTTTTTATCGGTAAAACCGATTTAATTAGAAAATAATTAAAATTCTCTATTATGGGAGGTTTTTACATTTATAATGCGTTTACCCGTATTTAACTGATAATATTTTCTTAATTGATTTACCTGTTAATTCTACCCATTAATACAAAAAAAAGTAATAAAAACAATGCATTCAAATAATTACTGTAAATACGTTCTGCTCTAATAACTATGCAATATTTTTAATTACATATCTTTGGTGGTGCTATTCTTGCACCTTAATTTCTCTTCTACTGCGTATATAACTGAGTTTTTGTAACTGTAAAAACCCAATATAAATAAATACATTTTACTAAAGCACTAAATCACAGCAACATTTGTGGTGGGATTTCTTGTTTTCTCTCTAGTGATCAGATAATTAAATTATCTGATCATGTAGAGGTCGTAAAGGACTATCACTATCCCTCAATTTTTATAATAATAATAGCATATTTTAGTTCATATTATCATACGGAAAATTGAACTCGGTAGCGCCGTTTTCGTGAAAAATCACCTGAAGGGTGCTGTGGTAAGTAATTAATCAAAAATTATTACAAAACATTATTATTTTTTAGTATTCTATATATTCCTGATGAAGAAAGCATCGCTTTAGAAACATGTAGATATGTGTATATCAATAAAGTGGTGAATACAAAGTAATTTTTAATTTATTTATTAATAATGACGCCACAAAGTGAATACCAATCTTCTGAAGAAATTAGAAAACATTTTATTTACAATAATTCAATTTAAAAGCTGAGCAATATAGGGTAAGATAAGTTATTGGTAGATGAAGTCAAAAACAGGCAGGTACAGGCAAGATAACATAAATGCATGGTGGATGTAGTCAAAAACAGGCAGGTACAGGCATGATGACATAAATGCATGGTAGATGTAGTAAAAAACAGGCAGGTACAGGCATGATAACAGAAATGCATGGTAGATGTAGTCAAAAACAGGCAGGTACAGGCATGATAACATAAATGCATGGTGGATGTAGTCAAAAACAGGCAGGTACAGGCATGATGACATAAATGCATAGTAGATGTAGTAAAAAACAGGCAGGTACAGGCAAGATAACATAAATGCATGGTGGATGTAGTCAAAAACAGGCAGGTACAGGCATGATGACATAAATGCATGGTAGATGTAGTAAAAAACAGGCAGGTACAGGCATGATAACATAAATGCATGGTAGATGTAGTCAAAAACAGGCAGGTACAGGCATGATAACATAAATGCATGGTAGATGTAGTCAAAAACAGGCAGGTACAGGCATGATAACATAAATGCATGGTAGATGTAGTCAAAAACAGGCAGGTATAGGCATGATAACATAAATGCATGGCAGAGTCTGATCCAATATTCAAATTCCGGATAATTTTTAGAGAACCACGGACCTACAAACTATAATGACCCTTTTCATCCGTTAATGCCATTAATAATATGATGAGGCGGCTGATGATGGCGTGGAGATTCCCAATTTACATCAAAGCCCACGTAAAATTGGATTTTTTCTTGTGCAACATTTACATGCCATTGATTTGGGCTCAGTGCCGGATCTACCATAGGTGCAGATGAAACGTGAATATCATAAAATGCGTTAATGCATGAAATCTTATTGTTTATTTTTGCCGTCTACCAATGTAAAACGTAAAAATAAGGTGTCTGTTCAGAGATTTTCACAATCAAAGATTTTTGAATATTTGAGTAATAGAGTTTTATTTTTGCTTTCTATAGAAGATTTTTTCATTTAGTAATATTACTGCTGGTTCCAAATGTGCGATACTTGATTTAGTGATTAAAAAAAAATTAAATAATAACGACTAGCAGAGATCTCGAAATTTTTCCTGAATAGTAAACATTGAAAGGGATCCATATTGGCATCTAATTCAATTTTGACCAAAATCGTATTCGGTAACTTTTTGCTGCGAAGGGACGAAATTGTGTACACGGAGCTCAAATAGGAACACAAATATGTCATGAAATGTTAGCAAATTACAGTTTTTGATCCCCAAAACATGAACCAGTTTGCGCTCGTTTTTATCGTACAGGTAAACTCATTGCTTGACAGGGTTGACCTGCTAAAGCAATTGAGGGCTGAACGAAGGGTGGGGTTCAATGTTGTAGGTTCTATCCTGTATTATATCCCACCTACTCAACTTCGTCTTTTTCTTGGTGTTGTTGGGGAGTGTTGGCGATGGATGTATCGGAATGCTGAGATTTGTCAATCATCGGTTATCATCAGACGTCGCTTCCGTCGCACAGATGTGTCCCCAAGATCTGGCGCAGTTCATAACCTCACAAAAAAATCTTTATGGGTTGTACCGATATACTATCACACAATACATACCACGTGTGCATCGTGTACGCGCAGCGGCTGAGAACGGCCGCTTTCAATGGAGTTCTCACTGGTAAACGTGTTTTATGCTGGCATTTATTCACAAAGCATGATGGCATATTTATCATATGAGCTTGATGATGCGACGTTAGCGGGAAGCGACCGGTGAATTGAATAATTATTGAAAACCGTATTAAAAAAAAACTGCATATCTTTTTAAAATCAATACCAACCTTGGTACTTATGTATATATACATATAAGTACTAGTATGTACCCGGCCTTTCTAGGGGCTACAAATGGTTTCGAGTAAAGTTGTGAGGTTGTGAATTCTTGTAAACTGGGAGTAATTTTAAGGTGGAAATACCTACCCCTACCCCCATCCGCAACCCTACTCCTACCCCCACACCTACCCTATAAATGGTTTCGAGTAAAGTTGTGAGGTTGTGAATTCTTGTAAAATGGGAGTAATTTTAAGGTGGAAATACCTAGCCCTACCCCCACCCGCAACCCTACTCCTACCCCCACACCTACCCCCACCCCTACCCCTACCCCTATCCCTATCCCATGCCCTACCCCTACCCCCACCACAAACCCTACGCCTACACAAATATCTGCCCCTACCCCTTCCCTACCCCTAGTTCACTCCTACTTCTCCCCTACCCCTAATCCTGCCAATACTCTTACTCTTACCCACACACCTACCCCTACCTGGTTTATTTGCTACATTTATGATGTAGATAGTTCTTTATTCCTGTGCCCAAGATGGATAATTCAGATTTGTTTTTTTTTTTTCACATCGTGAAAGCAGAGAATGACCATTTAAATGTTTGTGCAAAATGGCATCTACCCCTGTTTAGTCCATACTCGGAGAGTTAGTTTCACACATTGATAAATCGCATATCTTTCGCGTGTTTCTCGACACTTCAATATCTTGGCTATGACCTGGCCAAGGCGCACCCCCGGGTCTGCCACGCCTGCGTTCGCCACGCCACTGGTTGTGTAGAATATTCTATTTGGTACATACCTACGTAAATATTCAAAGCGCAGAAATAATCAATATTGATTAAAAATACTAAAACCTACTGTTATTAAAAATAAATAAAATTGATTGAGATATTAAACATGTGGGAGTATTTTGATAACTCTGTTCTAAAATTATAATATCTAGTTTGAAAGGCGCAAAGGCGATTTCCCTAATTTAATTTACATATAAAATGTGTTATCCGGTGTTTCGTTTACTTTTTAGTCGATTAAAAACGACCTTTGTTATTAATGCCATGTAATTAATGCATTAAAGTAATGCAATCTAAGTGCGTTGAATGCCTTAAGTGTTATTGATTCGATTGCGTGTTAGATCTACTTCTCATGATACAAATATGCACATTAAAAATAATGTTATTTAACGATTTTAATGTGTTACAATGGTACATGGGTACAATGCAAAACGAATATTATAGAATTATTGATATGGCCAATTTACGAAATATAATAATCTAATCCTCATTAATCACTAACTTACCAAACCGATTATACATTTAAAACAGGAGTCCTTAACCTTTTCACAGCTATTACCCCATAAATATCAAAAAGCCCAACCCCAGCCACCCCCCCCCCCTCCCGTGTTTTGGTACCTATACATAATAAGTTTCCACCCAACCTTCTCCGATAGAACCCAAATATTGAACCTTTCGGTACTTTTGGTGCTAAAATATTTGTTGTCAAACAAAAAAAAGATGATTTGATTTGACAGGTGTCTCAGGCAGTCTTTTGAAAATTTTTAGTACTCTCTGCTAATTCAGTACACATTTTCTACACTGCTGCACCACACTACCAATACAGTAGGTTATTTTTCAGTATTACAGATATCCAGATAATTCCATCTTTCAAAGACTTGACTTTCTGGTTTAGGAACTGATAAGGAGTTGAGTAAAAGACCGACATGAGTACATACATAGAATCGCTCTCCAGGGACCAAATGGAATTGTATACTCGACTGCAGACAACGCAGAAATCTTTGCAGACAGTCTGGAGAACATATTCAAGAAAAAAATAAATCCACAAATCGTTCCATAAGTTCTCTCTACCCCATGCTCGGTAAGAATAGTAAATTATCCACAGACAATAAAATAATCCTATACAAAATTACTATCAGAACCATATTTTCATACGCTGCACCTATTCGGGGAAACGCAGCAAAAACACACTAAAACACACAAACCCTGCAAAACAAAGTCATTCGACTAATATTGAATGCTCCTTCGAGGATCAGGGTTAACACCCTATACAAAGACACAAACATTCTTGTCATAAAGGAACTAATTAATCACTTTCTGAACCATTTTATGCCGGATTACCCGGCACGATAATCCAACGATAAATTCACAATCAAGCTATGATTCAAATTCTGTATTTAAATATAAAAGATCAAAAACGGTCCTCCGAACGGAGTAACTCCTGCAGCATCTCTGCACATAGTTCTTAGCATTTTTTCTCATTCCCATAATTTTAATAAAACATCCAAAAGGTGAAGTTTAAAAAAAATCCTTTAATTACATTAAAACAAGATTATTTTTATAATACTGGTATTCTGAATTTAAATTAGACCAAAGACCAAATACATAGAATCGTTCTAGCATAAGAAATCAGAACATATGTGTTGTTTTTTTTTTTATTTCCCAACACTTTCATTCCCCTCCTTGGGGAGGAATTCCTCACTGGTTGCGGACTCTGATTTAAAAGGATGACATGGGTGGTCTCTATAGGTAGAAGGTATCGTTTTCGCCATCGTCACAATATCAAATTTAATTAGCATTTTTACTCGAAAACTTAATTACAAATTAATCTCAAATTTAGGTAAAAATGCTATGTTATAGTTCCGGCTGTCGATATTGGGAGAGAAAAAGTAATTAAAATAGTCAATTACTAATTTTGTGGCTCAGAGCGCAGCTCGAGACGCGCGCTACGAAGCGTTCGCGTGGGGGAGCCTAATAATTCGTTTATGTATGTAACTTTCTTTTTTAATCGAAAAAAGCAATCACTTTGCGGATTGACATCATATTTAAAAGAAAAAATCTTAGTTTTAAACCATTATATTATATTTATACATTGTCGAGTGGTTTCGGTTAATCTCAATCTTCCTCAGGACCATAATCAAATAAACTGTCCACTGTTGAGGTAACCGAAACCGGCCGACAATGTATACATACGAATAAAGTGGTTTACAAATAAGATTTTTTTCATTAATTAATAAACAAATATACTTTGTTTACATATACATAAATATCTACATGTTTCGACAGCAATGCTGCCATTATATTCCTGATGATGTTAGCATTGCTGTCAAAACATGTAGATATTTATTCATATTTATAAAGTGGTGTAAAGAAAGTATATTTTGTTATTAATTCATTTATAATGACGCCACAATCGTTTGAAGAAATTATAAAAGAATTTTTTCATTTAAATATAACATTATTTGTTTTCCAAATATATCCATGTTGCAAAATCAAAGTTGTGCAAGATTGACTTTAAAAAACAGTTTGAAAATGGCCTTAAACGCCGAAACAGCTGTCACAATAATCAAAACTAAAAATACTTGCAGTACTTAATAATAATATTATTAAATTTAAAAAAAAAATTGCTTGCATACTTACATACAACAGAGCAAGGATTTACACAGTACTACTGGCTCACCAAACTTCTAATAAAAGTATTGTAATATCAATAGAAAAGGAGGATAAAATAGTATCTGTAAAAATCATATATTTTAAAGCTTAAATTGTCGAATAAAACTGTATTACTCTGAAGCGACCTGCCAGGTAGGAATGTTTTTCTATATCTGTTTGTACATAATTAGAAAGACAATATAAAGTAATAGTTGTACAGCGCCCTTGAGGTGATTTTTCACAAAAACGGCGCTATACAAATCATCCAATTATTATAACAGTAACTGTCAATGACAGGGCATTTGGGTGGGGGTGGAGTGTGGTTTGAATTATACAATAAATTTGCTTTTATCCTATTTTTTTCGTTTCTGTTTATGAGATCTTTACAAATTGTTTTAAGTAACCCTCGTCTGATAGCCTAAGATCGAGTTCTAGTTTTTTTGTGCCACATGATGTAAAGTACAGGATGTTCGCGAAGTATATTGAATCTAAGTAATATTCCCGGTGAAGTTTGAGTGGTAGGTATGACATTTCAATTTTACAGGATTACACTTGCGACGTTAAATGAAATCACAGAATGCTAACTAAAATGAAACCGACGTATTGTGAAACAAATGGTGATAATGGATTCTCCAATATGTGAAGTGCTTAAATTTGGAATCTGTTTTCCCCGCAATTAATGCAATATATCAATAATATCACATAATTTGACGGCCTCCATGGTCGAGGGGTAAGGCTCTCGACTACGAATCCGAAGGTCGCGGGTTCAAATCCCGGCGTGCGCAAGTAAATTTTATTTAATTAATTTGTGCTCTTTCACAATTAATTAATTAAAAAATAATATATAGTATATTTGCGCACGTTCCAGAGTGGAAGATACTCTCAGTATCGCCCTGGTGAAAGACCACCATTCAGAATTGAAACGTTGCTTGAAATGGCTTTTAGCCGTGTTTGATGACCAGATCTGAATAGCCAGGTATTTCCCCACCTTCCTCTTCCTCTTCTCCTTCCCCTCCCCAATACCATCAGCCTCACAACATTCCCCAATTGGAGATGCCATAGTCTCACTGGCTCCAGAGGGTTGGGAGCAGTTGAGACTCTTGTGCGGTATTCATGTAAAAAAAAATGGGTAATAAATCAATTTAGGTGTTTTTGAAATTGGGTAACGGATAAATAGAATCATATAAATAAATCGTTCCAACGTGGCGTAATCACAGTTTGAAAATGACCTTGAACGCTGAAACAGCTGTCACAATAATAAAAAAAACTAAAGTACTTGCAGAACTTAATGTATATTAAATTAAAATGTATATATATATACGTCTCTGTATTTTAATTTAGTTCATATGATTACGGTCCTGAAGAAGCTTGAGATCAACCGTAACTAGTCGATAATGTATAAATATAATAAAATTGTTTATAATAAAGATTTTTTCATTTAAGTGGCTATTTCACCATCATCTCAATAGCGCTATGTGTAGGATAGAAATATATTTGCGTTTCACTTACTCTCAATAGAGCCATTGAGAGTAAGTGAAACGCAAAAAAAATGTCAATCCCATACATAGCGCTATTGAGATGATGGTAAAATAGCCCCAAAGTATAATATTAAGCCACAAACTGATTTCTTTCTTCAATAACTAAATATTGAATTAATGTTTGTGCAAATTTTTGCGGTAGTGAATGATTGCTACACATTTATTAATAATTTTCTTTTGAAAATAAACCGCCATTCAATGTAAATAATGTGAAATGACACATAGCGGGCGTTGAAGTCTAAAGTATTTCCTTTCGATAAGAATTTTAATAATTTAGGAATGCTCATTACTTCACTGTAGAAATTGTTATGCAGATACGTGATATAATACAGATACTAAGGTGTGATAAAATAGATACTTTTAAAGAATATCACTTGAAGGTTAGTTACCTATGTGAGATAATACCCAGATGTGACAAAAATATGCTTTTAAAGAATATAAAAGGCTAGTTACCTATGTGAGATAATACCCAGATGTGACAAAAATATAATTTTAAAGAATATCACTTGAAGGTTAGTTACCTATGTGAGATAATACCCAGATGTGACAAAAATATACTTTAAAGAATATCACTTGAAGGTTAGTTACCTATGTGAGATAATACCCAGATGTGACAAATATACGCTTTTAAAGAATGTAATTTAAAGGCTAGTTATCTATGTGAGATAATACCCAGATGTGACAAAAATATGCTTTTAAAGAATATAATTTAAAGGCTAGTTACCTATGTGAGATAATACCGAGATGTGACAAAAATATACTTTTAAAAAATATCATTTGAAGGTTAGTTACCTATATGAGATAGTACCCAGATGTGACAAAAATATACTTTTAAAGAATATCATTTGAAGGTTAGTTGTTACCTACGCGATATAATACAGATACCCAAATGTGTTAAAAAATATACTTTTAAAGAATATAATTTAAAGGTTAGTTACCTATGTGATATAATACAAATACTGAAATGTGATAAAAAGAATATAGTTTAAAGTTTAGTTTTACGTTGTTATATTTTTTTGGGATTAACTATGTAATGTTAAGAGTTTTAATTCACAATGTACAGTATTTTTTACTTAATATTAATAATTTGCTACCGGTTTCGACACTTCCGTGTCATTCACCAGTGTTCTTAAAACTAACTTAAATTTTAAAGTACAGAAGTAATTAGATATTGTTAGGTAGGGATAGTGGTTTGGAGATGGGAGGAGTCAAAATAAGAAAACACGCTTAGCAAAGGTAACATACATGGTGCTTTTATTTAAATTAATTTTTTTATAGTTACTTAGCGCAGTCTTAGAAAGATGCGAACACACCATTTTTTCTAATATTGGGACGCAATGCGATTGCCTATTTTCTAATTAAATATTTGATGCACACCTATGCAAGTACACAGCCTAACATAAAATTTTAAAAAAATAAATGCTTTATTACTAGGCTAATGTGAACTACCCTATAGTATATGAGAATCTTATAGAGAAACACTCATACCAAAATTGAATTTCTTCGCGTTCATTCATAATAAACGACGTGTAATAGGAAAGCCTTATCCTTATGTTTGAAGGATGTATTTAGGGTAGTTTAAGGTGCCGACTACATCCGTTTGATAGACACGAGCCTTCCGTTCCCCTAAAACACCAGCAATGTACCGCAAAATCCCCCAAAGAAATAAACATTCTGATAAAATATTTATTTCCCATCTCGCCGAAAATGCGAAAACATGAAAATTGGCAAAAAAATAACATGCATGGAGAATTTATATAACTTTACTTTTCACCTTTTATTACCTTGTCCCAATAATAAAGGCAATCATTCAGAAGTAATATGATTAGTTTCGTATACTGATAGATTTAATCAAGAGATCCGTTTCGAAATAATCGCTTTAATTTATATCGAATAAACAATCTTTCGATGCGTTACGACGATAATAAGTACGATTTAATTTTTTTCTAAATATAAATGCAGTTTAGATACCCTTTTTATTCGCCGTTTTTTTTTATTTTTTATTAAAATGTTAAGTAATTATATATTATAATTTAATTATTGGTGATAATAATAACAAATCTCAAATGAAATAAGAAACAGATAAAACACAGAAATTTAAAAACGGTATCGGTCATATCAGGAAATCGACACACGACCTCAGTCTTACCGGGACAACACTCTAACTGCTAATTATTTTCCGTCATTTTTTATCGATATCACGCTTCAATTTTCAGAATTATTAATATAATCCTGAACAAAATTTACATATTTTTGAATGTTGTCTTTTTTGTAAGATCGCAGAGAACCCTAATTATTCGCATCAGCGATCGATACCATTTTATTTTCTGTGCTTTTCTGTTTCATATTTCAATTGAGATTTGTCAGTATTATCTTCAATGATTAAATACTACAATGAGGTTAATAAGCTTCGATAAGTTATTCCAATAAATTAAATATTTTAAGTTGTAAGTTGTTTATATCACTCCCGATGTTTCATTTTGAACGTACTCAGAAAACTGCTCTATATTTGGGTAAATATTAAATATTTATTTCGTTAAATAAAACAAACACTTTGTTATAAACCACGAATATATTTTATTTTTCGCCAAGCGGTTTGGCTTAGCTCAAGCTTCATCAGATATAATAACTAAAGAATAATACACAGTTATCGGTTATATATAGAAAGAATACAAAAGAGAGAGAAAAGAGAACCAAATATTAGAGGGAGACAACAATAGAAACGTATTATGTGTAAGAGAGAGACAACAATAGAAAAGTATTATGTGTAAGAGGAAATTAAAATATATTAATAATAATAGATAGTAAATACAACAGTGTAATGGGAACATAATGAAGTTATTAAAAATAGATAATCCTACAATATACGAGTATATATTTTTTTAAAGTAACTCCATAAGGGAGGCCCTCAGGGAAATAATTTCCTTCATGGCCTATATCATCTTTGGGGATGCTGTTTGGAGGGTCTTTTAGAGGATAGGAAGGAGTGAACCCGGGTCTTGAAACCTTTGTTGTAGGAGAGAAAACAAACATATAGGCCGGCAGGTCATTCCAAAGCCGAGCTGTTGAACACGAGAGCAAATCGTAGAAGCGATCCGTCCTCATGTGACAAATGTTGGGCGCGTGTTTGGCTTGTTCCCCGACTATGTACCGGTACCGAAGGGATCAATGATGCTAGTTCCTCAGAGAATCGTCCATTAAAACACGGGTAGAACAAGGACAGCTTCCCGACCTGTCGTCTGTGCTCCAAAGATTGCAGTCCGTTTGTTAAGATAGGCGAACCTATCAAACGGACCTCCCATTTCTGCACAGAAAGAGCAGTTATTAATGGAAAATAGACTACTTGATTACAAAACAATAATTAAACCGATGACTGAGGCAACATAACAACGGTATTCATAATGACATATAAGGTGCAAGTTAATAATAATCTTTAGTTATTATTTTTGACCTGACGAAGCTTGAGCTAAGCGAAACCGGCTACGAAAAATAAAATATGTTCGTGGTTTATTACAAAGTGTTTATTTTATTTAATGTGGTGTCAAACCACACATTGATTGCATCTTATTATCTTATTTTTTGTATTTAATCAGAATGACTTTGTATGAAAATATAAAATCTTTGTCATATCAAAATAAACACAGAATTGCATTTTGATGTAATAGAAAACATAACTATAAACTATCTAACACTGATTTAAGTAAAAAACAAGAGACTATTTCTTGACGAGAATCAAATTTTTCTATGTGTTTTCCATTATATTATTTATTCTTAATTTAAACTTGCCAGGTAGAGTTTGTGTGTGCGCTTTTATTTGTCAAGCTTATTTCAATTTGCAAGAGCAATACAAAACTACTAGCAACAAAGGGTAGAAAAAAACACACAATATACGAGATAAACTGGAAAAGTGAGTGCGGTTAGTTTTCAATTTGCGCTAGCGTAATTGAAAATGAAGCAATCTCACGCAATACAAAATATAAATAACAATCATTTATTCAATTTATTTTTTATAACTTATTGAAGTTTGTAAACCTCATTGTAACATTTAATCATTGAAGAAGATAATATTAACACATCCCAAAATGAACCACGAAACCGAAAAAACAACAGAAAATAAAAAGATTTCAGTCGCATCTGGGACTCGAACCGAGGACCTCTACCTATCCGGGGTAACCGCTTAACCTATTTAGGTAATGAGACCAGTTCAATTTACGCCATCTACACCGATATCATACTTCAAGTTCAAGACTTGTTAATATTAGAAGTTTGCGATCATCATCTATTTTGCGATCATCATAAGGATAGCAGCCAATAATATGGGATTTAAAAATGGAGGATAATATATATATATATATATCCAGGGGTGCGAATTGGAGAAACAATTGAAGAAAAGAAACGGATGAAAAAACTATAGTGTTATTATTTACATCCCTCGGAAAACATTAAATTTATAAATAGTTTTATTATATATATATATATTTTTATTTATTTTTTTTCTTCTTTTTTTATATACTCGTATGAATACCGCACAAGAGTCCCAACTGCTCCCAACCGTCTGTAGCCAGTGAGACTATGGTATCCCCAATTGGGGAATGTTGCGAGGCTGAAGGTATTGGGGAGGCGAAGGAGAAGGAGGAGAGGAAGGTGGGGAGATAGCTGGCTATTCAGATCTGGTCACCAAACACGGCTAAAAGCCATTTCAAGCAACGTTTCAATTCTGAACTTGTATACTTTACTTGTACTTTCACTTTTTATATATATATATATACATTTTACCAGTTTAGATTCATATATAATATATCCTAGATTCCTGTAGGGCTTAAGGTAGACCGAAATAAAACGTTTGACATTCTGCCAACGAATTGTCAATCGAATATTTCAAAGCATTGCTCGAAATGCGCAATTTTCTGTCAAATCTGTTTCCATTCGTGACAGGCTCGTCAGTTCTGTTTAGAATATTTGACATTTAAGGCAAACGTTTTAAAGAATTTCACAATTTCCCAACGGAAATGGAATAATATATTCAACCGATTATATTTTTTAAACTACTAGCTGGCCTTGCTCGGATTTTTGTTGGAATAAAATTAGGAAGTTGTGAATTCTTGCTTGTCGTCTGGGTGCCATCATAGATTTGACAGCGAAGGTAATGTCTTGTGACGACTATTGCTATATCTAAATAAAGGAACAATCATTTGAAATTTTGCAAAACATATCTAAATATTAAAATTAAAAGTAGGTAAATATTCTAACCAAACAAACCTTCTTCTTTTGGATATCTAATCTCTGGCTAATCGGAGTGATATATCTATGGGCTAACCTCAATACAACAGGCGGGTTCAATGTTTTTCAGACTAAATTTAAAACGTTATATCAACAGTTTTACATACTTAATTTCATTCAAACTACTCTCGAAACCTTCCCGGCACTGATAAATACAAATTGTGCTATTTTCAGCGAAACCGGTGGAGTAATTTCCGAGAAAATCGAAGACGCACAGACAAACATTCATTTTTAAATATAGAGATTAGACGAATTGGTAATTGGAATATTATTTGATTAGATTCACGAATTACTTCATATCATAGAAATGCAGATAATGTATTTAAGACGTGTGCTTTTAATTAGAGAGTATTTATTAAAAATAGAATTTAAAAAAAATTTTACTTATCAATTTTTAATAAATATTTTAACACAAGTTTTTAATGTACCACAATAAGTAAATCTAATATTATAAATGGAATCCACAAAGAATAAGCAATTTCTGGAGAAAAAAAGCATTAATTATACGTAAATTGTTCTCAATTACGGTAAGTCGGTACCCGCTGTGAGTTCCTCTGTGAAATATTGATACTTGTTCTGTCCGATTGCTACTCGAGCGTTTCAGGGACCAGATGACCATATTCCATAACAATATTACTTATTACCATTACCCCTAAGAAAATAATTGGGTTTGTCGTAGTTGAACATAATTCATATTACGGGTCATTACACATAATATTACGCCCACGTTCTCGTTAAAATGTCTCACATTGTAAGAAGTTCCAGATGGACGCATTTCCTGTCTAACCATCAAATAAGTTTATTTCTTATTAATTTCGAGCATTATCCAAGTCCCCCCTCCCTCTCTGTGAACTGAGGAACACTAAAAGACATCCTACTGTTCCCCATATTGCCCCAAAAGCTAATCAAGTTTAGTGCGTTCTTGGTGATTTATCGTCTTGGAAGATTCTTTAATTTTTTAATTCACTCGACAGATGCAGCGACGATTGTTTAGTAACGCAATTTATGTTTATTTTTATAGCTGTTAATGTTGTGAATTGGTCGGCTGTTCAATGGAGCATTACGCATTGGGCAATTGTTGGAACATAAACATCGACACACTTTTGGCACGGTAGAGCGCTTTAGGGGTAAGAAAAGTTATGTTTTCTTTTGTCAAAATTGATCGTTATTGTCATGGGCTTATTTTTCAAGGTGTTTCTATTGTGTTGGTAAAGGCCTAACGAATATGTCGTAATAAAAATAATAACATTGTTAACGAGCAAGTGTCCCTGCCATTGAAAGGGAATTCTTGTATACACTTCATGAGCTTTAACTCTTATATTCTTCCAATTTTTTATACACCTTGCTATGTTTGCATATAATTGATTTGTAAGAAAAAGCTATTCATATTTTTTTATGTGAACACTGCACAAGAGCCCTGAACTCCTCCCAACCATTTGGAGCCAGTGAAACTATGTCAATCCAATTCGTGTATGTTGTGAGGCTCAAGGTGTTGGTGAGGTGAGGGAGATGGCCTGGATTCCAATGGCTGCCATTGAATAGGTTGCTGTCCGTTTGTAGAACACTTCTTATTCTGACTCTGTCAAACAGAGACCCCTGGCTATTCAGATCTGGTCACCAAACACGGCTAAAGCCATTTCAAGTAACGTTTCAATTCTGAATGGTGGCTTCTCACCAGGGCGATACTGAGAGTATCTTTCCAAACGTGAGGCAAATATACTATATATTATTTTTAATGAATTCGTCGTGAGACAGCACCAATTAATTAAATAAAATTTACTTGCGCACGCCCGGATTTGAAACTGTGACCTCTGGAGAGTCTTACCCGTCGACCACGGAGTAAGTTTTTTATATGTAGTCTTCAATGCTGATATTGTTTACCGTTTGTCATTGCCCCCCTGCAGGAAATTGAACCCCCGACCTGTGGTCCCAGACCCGATGATCTTTTCAGTTTGCCACGTAGGTAGTCAATTGTGCTTAGTGCTAAAACTTTTCCATTGTATTTTTATTTACTTAAAAATATTACATTTTATAATTCTCATATTTTGCGTGGAAAAAAACTGTTTGCAAACTAATTACTGTGTCAGAGAGGAGATTATCTACTTTAAAAGTGTTTTTCGTAGCTCGCGTTTGTACTCTGAAACACAGTGGAGAGATCGGAAAAATGTATTACATGTGCCCGGTTAATTATAAAATATTACAATAATCAACCTACAATATCGTGGTATAGCGATTAAAACAATGGCCTCAGTGGTCGATAGGTAAGGTCCTCGACTACGAATCCGGAGGTCGCGGGTTCGAATCCCGGCGTGAGAATTTTTATATATTTATTTGTTACATCACATTTAATTCATAAAAAATAATATATAGAATCACCCTGGTGAATGACCACCATTCAGAATTGGAACGTTGCTTGACATGGCTTTAGCCGTATTTGGTGACCAGATCTGAATAGTCACGTCCCCATCCTATACCATCTATCCCACAAAATATCCCAATTGGGGATTCTAATGTATCACTGGCTCCGGTCAGCAGGGAGCAGTTCAGACCCTTGTGCGGTATTTATATTAAAAACAGATATTTGTCATCTAATCGGTCGTCGTATGTTTGATTCCCAAGGATGTTAAAAAATATAAACTAATTTAGAATTGAGTGCTGATACCAACGAAGAAAGGAGTGTAAGGAGAATATATGACGCTAATGTGAATGGAGGAATAAGTCGGGGACGCCCTAACAACCGAATCAAATACTTGAGTTGGGCCATGTCAGAAGTCAGAATAACAGAAGAAAATGTATTAGACGATCTATGGTTGCGAACGAAGCGAAAAGTGTATGCCAAGATCGAGTTGTTTGGCGGTCCGTGTAAAAAAAACATAAAAGCAAATGATTTCAAAAATCAAATCAACACCTGGCTCAAATTAATCAAAGAAGAGGAGTTATCCAGCATCGTAAAAGATTTTCGTAGGAGCTGTTGGTATCATGTATTATAATAAATTTATGACTACTTCTATAAGATTGTCTCCGACATGTAACCTCTGCCTGTCACTCACCTGTAAAACGATGGTCGACGAGAATGGTCAATAAATGTGGTTTTCATTTACAAGTGCGTGTCTATTTAGTTTTTAAATAAAAGCATAGGAACTCCTAGTTAGGAGGACTAAGAAAAACATAAACTGTTTTATTAGCTTTGTAAAATTTTATTAACTAAATGACGAAATATGTGTTGATACTAAATAATAATAATAATAATGTTTTATTATCTTCTTTTTTTAATAAAACAAAATAACAAATAATGATTACCTCTCTAGAATTTCCCGTGCTGAGGATTTCATTTACGAAATATTAAATTACATCATATTAAATTGATGAAACAAATTAAAATAATACTAAAGTGAGGTGTTTTAAGTGCAGTTGAGTGGTTTCGGTGTTTGCATGTATTTGGTGTTAATATATTTTCTATTTCAGATCTCCCTATGTAACGTATCCAGTGTTTTATTTGATTTTTAAATTTATATAATGTACAATAAGTTTTTTTGTCCAAATGTTGTGTTTGTGGTTCCTTGTTGTATGTGTTTCAGACTCTGAGTTCTAGTTTTTATAATATGTGTGATTGTTGTTAATTCTTGTTTTTTGTATTTATGAACGTAAAGTAGCATTGTTTTAGAGTATAATTGTTTTATTGACATGATGTTAAGTTTAATAGTAGAATGAGTATAAATGATGGAAAGAAATAATTTACAGAAATTTTTAAAAAATTCTTTTATGGACCTTATTTCGATTTAGTGCCCGTTCTGAACTCTTTTAACTAGGAAATTTAAATGTCAACCATTCGTTGATTCATTTGTTTAAATACGTTATTCATTGATCCCTATTTAATAGACATAAATATTTAAACACCAATCACATGACGACTTCTCTGGGGCGTATCTAATCCTCCGGACTGGCACAAGATATCGGATGGCAGATGTGTGTTGTACGGTTGTAACAGGGATTAAGCCGCCTGGGCAATCATCGGTATCATCACCATTCTAGTCGCTGATTTATAAGTCGGTGTGAATGCGCGCATGTTAATAAACATGTAAATACCGTGGTTTCTATACCACGCAGATCGTGGTTCATTGATGCGAAATAGATTCTGACCTCTGTTACCTGCCACGGATGGGTGAGTAACTGGATAACTCGTAATTGTTGAATCACGCTCTTTTGTTGATGGTAAATTGGCGGCCGTGTCGGACGCAATCCTGCAACGTTAATTTATTCAAATTCTTTATTTACACTTTGTTTCTGAGAGCAACTTTTAATATATAATTTAATATAGAAGTACGTACCTTTTGTTTCGGAGAGCAACTTTTAATATATAATTTAATATTGAAGTAGGAACCCTTTGTTTCGGAGAGCAACTTTTAATAAATAATTTATTATTGAAGTAGATCCCTTTTGTTTCGGAGAGCAACATTTAGTATGTACTATGCATCGGTGACGGAGATAACCAAATGGAACATAGAAATGAATGCTGTCCATGATAGCCGAGTACGTATGTGCGCGTATTCTGTTGCGACAAAGTTACATATATTTTTGGGGTTGCTTACATACTCAACTAACGCACTTCTCATATCACAACTTCGCGTAGCTTACGGGTCCTCTATTACTAAAGCTTTTATACCTATAAGGGTAAGCAATGTCGATGAATCTTCGTCTTCTCATTTCACACTACAATGACCGCGCGTGCTGAATGGCGTTTTCAATCCGTTCTGATAAAGTTAGCGCCAAAGGCTAAGTACAAAATTGTATCAGAAGATGCATCAGTTGAGATTACCCACCACATTCCCACCCCGGTATAAGTAACTTATGGTTACTCCTTCAGGACTCTAATTTAATAATTAAACGAATCTATAATTTTTAAAGGACTATAAACCCTCAAGTGCCCCTGCACAGCTTTCGCATAGAAGGAGGTTAGTCACAAACGCACATCAAATTGGTTAGTACAGGTACTGACGACGACAAAACATAGCCCTTATAACCGGAGTAATCCAAGATGGAGTGTGGGAGTGCACCAACAAACCTATACATAAACAAACAAGAAACACAAAAACAAATTATATCTAGAACAGACCGTAGCCACGAAACCAGGACAGTCCCTCCAGAGCAATGCAGATGCATCAGTGTGGAAGAACCCAAGCTTCTGTGTTCTAACTAAATGCGTTATATCTCCGTTGCAAAACATAAAATCGTGGATTTATAGTCAAGCCATTCACGAATCATCAATTCATGACGGTGAGCCATCGCTCAAATGGACACACGTCGATCTTCTGTCTCCTTACTTCAAAAAAGGTTGAACGAAATAGTAAAAGATTTTGTGTGTCCACTTTCTCTGCAAGGAGGGCTTTCAATCATATTTTGATTGGTTCGATTTTAATATTAAATCGTGTCAAGATTCTTGAAAAAAACATTGCAGTAGGTATGTTCGAATCTGAATGAAGTTGGAAACCGAAAATTTGTTTTTATTAATTTTAATTATTGTTATAGTTGACTTGCATTTGTGCATTTTCCCACAAATTTTAATTTATATTTTATCGTTGCCTATAGCTTTTATTTTTCTAAGACAACCCCTAAAGTTAAAAAAAAATACAACACACCTCCGGTACCCCTTCTTGCTTATATGTACATAGTTCTTACCCACCTGTGCACGTCATATTTCTGTAACAACGTACAAAAAGCAAATGCTAGAGGTTGTTAATAGTATAATTTTTAAAATAGGTAACAGCTGCAAATAAAAATATAGATCAAATTATATCCAGTTGCATTTTTTGGCGACTATAAAGAACATTTAAGCGGGACATTTTTGTTTTCTGTAACTGTCAATCTTGACCGTTCCTTTGGGCGCTTTTCGTTAAAAGAGTATTTTCGTTGCATCTGCCCATTGCCCATTTGTACATTTAATTCAATCAGTCCCGGATGCACATTTGCGAAATAATTTAAACTCGTTACAAGAATCGTTCTTGTTTCTTTACAAACAGTTTCAGCCACTCCAGGTGACATTATTACTGTGTCCAAAAACATCCGTATCCTCCATTATGTTGCGTCTATTCAATTATAGCCATACACTCCATATTCAATAAATACTTGAAGGGTGGCTTACCCATAATGCCCTTTTCCAAAACTGCATTGTATAATTATACTGTACCCTTTAATGCAACTTTAATAATGGGTTCCATATTCAAAAGACAGCCGTTAGGTGACCAATGCGTCTTAGATAATAATGGTTAATGATTCTTTCATCACCCTAAACAAAAGTCCGTAAAATGTTGAACTTTTTGATATAAAAAAGGTCAAAAACATACATACACAACAATGAAACATCTGTGAAAATTCTTAATTTTTTTTTGCATGTCGAGCGTTGAAAATATCAACTTATTACCCCAACAATTTATTGTGTTGTTTGATATGGTTCTCTCTTTTTACTTCTAATTCTGCAGTAATTACAATTACGCTGAAGTTTGAAGTGCGCGAGCTTAAATTATTACAGTAAAAGGGGTGCAGGTTAAAAAAAGTTAATTTGTTAGGTTACTTAGAAATAGTTGTACCCCTTTCTTATAAGCATTTATTTTCATTGATGTGCGGATGATTTATTGCACCTATCCAGGTAATAATGGGTGTCGCCCCCCCCGGGGATATTGCCGGTAATCCGGTAAACTGCGCCACCTCCAACCCTCGCGAGTTTGTTCCACTTCCGTCACACAGCGTGGGTACATGGGTATCGGGTACTTGGTGCTGGGTACTGGGTAGGTAGTGCATGGTATGGCCCTGTCGCGCTAAATATGGTAGCTGGTACCATAATAAGAACATACCTGGCCCTTCTCGTCATACCGGTTCACGGTACAATGCGATACCCTTCAAGTACAGGCTGATTGAAAAAAAACCATACCTTAAACTAATATATCTATAAGTAATTTCTTCGATTAAATAAATTTACCAGCTGCGTATTAAATATTTAATGCTTTCTTTGCAGGCATACATTATTTGAAAATGACAAATGAATACCTACATCAAGATTAAGAGACATGAAATTCGTAGAAATTTTTATTTCACTTCACATGTTTATTAACTTTCTGGCTTCATTCCTTTCCAGTTTTGGACACTCAAATATAAAAATGTTTCCAGTTTTTTCGATTTGAAGCGACTCTCACCAATCAGAACAAGGCAAATGTTCCTCCATAGCCCTGACGTTATAATGAATACACTTGGCTTAACTTGGCCCATTTCGACCGCTGGAGCCAAAGGTCAGGTGACACTAATTTGGCATAAGCCTAGCTCACTGCCATCTACGTTTGTTTCGCGTGATTTTGGCTGCGGTAAGCAAAGTATAAAACATTTATAAAAGTATTAAACTAAAAACTACAACAAAATATTTGGTTTTTGTGAACAAGCCGAACCTTTTTACTTATTTGCTGTTTTACTTAAATTCACGCGGCACGCCTAGCTCGCCCCTCGCCCCCCCTTCCATATTTTGGTTTCTTTCCCTCGTGTGTAGTGGTATTTGCTGTGTGCTCCGAATATATTATCATTATTGAGTAAATGATTTCAGTACTCTAGAATTTTCAGCGAAATTAAAAAAAATCTTTTTTACTTCAAACCGTCTTTCATAACAAGAGGAGGAATTGACACTGGTTGCCAAAAAATCTCCAATCTCAGATATCCAGATGACACTACTCTCATCGCCTCTTCTGAAGTAGGAATTAATCACCTCCTTGCTAAAATAGAAGAAAGCCATCTACTCGTAGAATAGACGTAATATAAGAATTATATAAGAATAGGAAGTAATATTTGTACAGCGCCACTGAGGTGATTTCTCACAAAAGCGGCGCTATAAAAATCATCCGATTATTATTATTATTATTACTGCTTAACAAAGTCAAAACAAAACTAATGGTGGTCGACAGGACAAACATATTTGTAAGAACAAATGCTCTCACAGACATAGAAACGGTGAATAACTCCATATACCTAGGTTCATCTATAAGTAATGAAGGAAATTGTGAAACAGAAATGAAAGAAGGATTCGCATGATAAAAGACGTCATGAGCAAATTGTAAAAGATATGGAGTGACAGAGGCATAATAAAGACCACCAAGATGAGAGTCCTCCGATCGCTGATTTTCCCCATATTCTTTTACGGTGTGGAAAAATAAACACTTAGAGCCAGCGAAAGTTTTTTTGTCTAAATGCTGTGTTTGTGGTTCCTTGTTATATGTATTTTTGACTCTGAAATCTAGTGTTTCTAATGTGTGATTGTTGTTATTTATTGTTTTTTTGTATTTATGAATGTAAAGTATAGTATCTATGAATGTGTCGTGAGTAAACTTTTAGGATCTTTTTTAAGAAAGTTTATCGGAGATTGTAATAAAATATATTTATATCAAATTTCAATATTAAAAGTTTGCAGAATTATAATATGACCAACATTACGGATATAAATTAAATTAACATGTGTATCAACCTTTTTTTTACAACATAACATTTTGAAGACTTTTTTGTGTATTCCTATAGATGTATTACCGATATGTAGTTATATATATATTGTATTTATTATAACGGGCACGTTCTCGGGCCTCATAAAGCCTAGTGACTCGTACGAGTATAATGGGGCCGGGATTGTCACCGCCACCCCACTGGCCCGCTACAGGCCCGGGGCTGGGGCCGGGACAATACGAGCCACTGATTAAAGTGGCCTATGTGTGTCACTCGAGACGCATCATTGAACACCTAAAAAAATATGTGAAGTAATTAGTGAATGATTAAATTTGGGACAAAAAATAAACCACACAAGAGTCCCACTGCCCCGAGCCATGTATGGTACCTACCTCATTTTGGGAACGATGTGAGGCGGAAGGAAGTAATGAGTTTGTGGGAAAATGCCTATTATTTGACTATTGGACACATTCAATTGATTATTAAGAATTTTGGTTTTGGTTTTTACTGATTTTTTTATTTGGAGTGATTTTAAATTATTTAATCTGCTGCCGTTTCAATTTTAATGCAAAATAATAGCACCGGTGGTTTGATTGAAGGTATGATCTTTATCAATAAGGTGATTAACGAATTCCGAAAAGCCATTATTTTTTAGGTATCTAAGATGCTCTTTATTACGAATTCAGCATTCTATATTGGCCAAGCAACACGCAATGTCAAATGTTCATTAGTATAAATATGTCAAACCACAAAGTGACCGCTTTTTATCAACATACGTACTTACTTTGTACTTGCATAAGTTAAGTATAAAGAACACTGGTTAATGATCGGGACTTATTTTAAATGAAGTTACAAATGTACACTGTAAAATGTATTTCTCAGAAATTTTTAAATTATATTATTTCCAAAAGCGTAATGAAAATTGTGTGCTCTCGGTAAAATCGTACATAATGTAAATCTCGTTTCTTGATTTAAAAATACTTTTTTCTTAGCTGTCCTAATTCTACCCTGTCTCTCATTCGTATTTATCATGACTACAATGGGATCTAAAGCTTAGTTGTCTGAAGAGGAGTGCGGTATCTTTATCATGATTATAATTAGTACGTATTGCCAATTTCAGGCAAAACCAGACGAATTTCACAGAGAGGGATAATATATAATAATAGTGGATAAATAGACCATCAAGAAAGAGGCCCTACACATACAAAAATATATAAATATAGAATACTGGAGAATTCAGTTTTTCGTATTAAAAAAAACGTATTCGTTTAGGCTTACAAGAAATTGTACTGTATGTGACTAGTAAATGAATTTAAATGTGGTATTCCCCACCTTCCTCTTCCCCTTCTCCTTCCCCTCCCTAATAGCTTCAGCCTCACAACATTCCCCGATTGGGAATGCCATAGTCTCACTGGCTCCAGACGGTTGGGAGCAGTTGGGATGCTTATAAAAAAAAAAAGAAAAACGATCTTCGCAAATCTTGTGGAGTTTAGTTAACTTCCTCAAATGCGTCCAGCTTTTCTGATTCTCGGCGGCTCTCGTCCATCTAAAGCCGACAATTCTCTTTAGGTCGTCAGGCATCTCATCTGCGGGTATACCTCTATTTTTCTTTTCGAATTATATTTACCTGCTATATAGGCAAATAAAATTGAATCAACGTTCATTTTTCGATGTTTAATGACCGAATTGCAGATTTGTGACAATCTACGACCTTTGATTTTAACCCTATTTTATGGCTATATTATTTTCATGGCAATTCGACAAATTCCACCGATTTTTCATTGAAAATCAATTGAATAACAAACAAAAAATAATGTCATAAATTTTCTAGCAATAACATTCAATGGTAAAACTGCTACGCGGGGCCAGGAATGGGGCTGTCTATGTATTATTATTTATAAGTATACAGTTATCACTGTCATTCCGTTTTATGGTGATCATAAAATAAATAATCGCCGCCATAAAGAGAATTCGTCAGGAAAGATCTTTAATCCAACGGTTTAACAGATGCTCTATGGTTATAAAGTTTACTTTGTTTGATAGCATAGAAAATGTGGACCTTTTATGACAGACATTTCGTCAGCGTGCAAAGGGCGAAAGTCCACAGAAGAATATTGATAATATATTTAATCGTTTTTTTGAATGCTCGATTGTTTGAGTGTTTTCCAGGAGGGTGTCGCGAGGGTTGTTGTATTTCACGTGACAATGAGTTCGGTTTAGATTTTTTCAGACGCTTTTGTAAAACTATGTATAGCGTGTGAATTATTGACTTTTTTATATTTTCTGCTCGATATGTGGAGCGAGTAAATTAAAGGGATCGATTGTGTGTAACTATTTATTATTGGGAAGGTATTGGGGATAAACGTTATGACAGATTTGAGAGGGGACATGCTCTTGTTAAATGTGTTTCTTATACATGACTGACGTTTGATAAAACTTCACCATATATTGCTTTTTATGACACGCGTCACACGTCACTACGTGCGTGTTCAATAAAAAAATAATTTATATCCTGACCCTTCAATATTTTCAACAGTGTAATAATAATAATAATTGGATTTATTTAATTATTGTTTTATTTATTTTTTCTTAAATTTAAAAAACAAAAACAAAAATATTAGCCACTCATCTCACTAGGACAGTCCTGTGTTGGGATGAGCGGCTTTACAATTTTAGTGAAACGATATACTATTTTTTTTCTTTAAATAACTCCAAAGTTATTTAGACCATAAACAACTATAGAATCTACAGTAAATCTTTAAGTTGGCCGTACATTTCTAGATTAGAACAATAATATTTCATTGTAACCCAAATAACTATTATATAGTGTCTGTGTTCCAATTAGCCACAATCATAGGGTGACCATATTTTTGTTAACAAGAAGTAGTGAGTAAATAATAATAGGTAAATAATAATAAGTAAATAATAATACATGAATAAAAATAAGTAAATATTATGATTAATAAGGATTACTTCTATAGCGCCGTTTTCGTGGGAAAATCACCTCAAGGGCAACTTAAAAATAATTTATATAACATATAACTTAGACGTATAACTAATACCTTTCAGCTAAAATTTATAACTATTGACTTACAACTAAGACGTATAGCTTGGGATTATCTACTGAGACTGTTAATTAAATTTAATAATGTTATTATTAAGTTCTGCAATTATTTTTAGTATTTTTTATCAAAATTAATAATGTTATTATTAAGTTCTGCAATTATTTTTAGTTTTTTTTATTATTGTGACAGCTGTTTCGAACTGCCTGAAACAGCTGTCACAATAATAAAAAAAAAAAAAACAAAAATTCGTGCAGAACTTAATAATAACATTATTAAAATTGATTTACATTAATTAAAAAAAAATGGAACATATTAAACACAAAAACAATTAATAACTACTGAGACTTATAGCTAATGACTTCCAATTTAGACTTAAGTAGGTATAATTAGAATATAAACCTAACACATATATATACAGTTAAAACTAATACATTTTTATGACCAAGTGCATATTTTATACATAATACTGCAAAATGACTTACAACTATGGCTTGAAACTAGAGTCATACAATTAACATACATAATTATAATATTTAAATACCTGTTATGATTATTGCTCGTGCTGTCAGTGGTAAAGCATACAAATTTGGAAGTGTAATAAATGTTACTGCATTAAAGAAGTAATCATGTGAGTGAGCACATAACATTAAACCATCGAAGAAGATAATATTAACATAACCTAAATGAAATATGAAACCGAAAAATACAACAGAAAATAAAAAAAGATATCAGTCGCATCTGGGACTCGAACCCGGGACCTCTGTCTTACTGGGACCATCGCTTTACCAACATAGCTAATGAGAACAGTTCAATTTATGTCATCTTCATCGATTTCATATTTCAAATTCAAGACTTTGTCAATATCATCCTCTATTTTTTAATCCCATATTATTGGCAGCTATCTTTATGATTAAATATTACAGTGAGGTTTTTAAACTTCAATAAGATAATCAAAAATTAAAAAAATTACATAACATTACCTGATTTTGAAAAAAAAAAATTATTAACGCCTTAAAAATCTTTTATTTTAAATTTCTCTAGAGATAGTGGCTCCAAACAACAAAGTTATATAACACTGTTCTTGATATATTCATGTGCAACTTATTTTTAAAAAAATGTTACCTACGTTTAGTGTTTAATACCGTCAAGTTATTAGGTGTAGTTAGAGGTCATTTTAATCAAACCCACCACGGGTTTTTAACTTTAAATTAAAGCACAGAAAAAAACTGTTTAATCCTACGCAAAATCTCTTGCATTTCATGGCATGCAAGGTTCACGCTGCATTTTTACTTGCGCTAAATTAAGGAGCAATACTACTCTAGTGCCCGTAAAAAGAGCCGAATGGAATACAAAATCTGATTCAGAATTTTTTTTTAATTTAATTTAAATCTTTTTAAAAAATGGAGTTCTACGAATTAAACACAATAACAATTAATTAATTAACTATATAATTGGTAATACCAGCATTTTATGTCGATTTTTTCCTCCTCTTTTGGCTTTCTGGCTGATTTTAAGGATATCCTTCCCTATTTTGCTGCATCATATCAGCCAGGGAAGGGTCCTAAAGCTGGATGTGGAGCTCGGCAGCCTCCGCATGAACATGTTTATTTTATTTTTATTTATTTTATTTGGGAAAATTTACAGCTATAATATAATAATACATTTTTATAAATTAAGTTATTACCTTGCTGCATTAACTAGCGAAGTTTCCGTTATATAACAAAAAAATGACAATATGTAAATTATAAAATAGGAAGAAAAATTAAAATGAAAAATAACATAATAAAATAAATTATCTATTTTCCAAAAAACACTAAATAAAACAAATCAAAAACACGTGCACAGATAACGTAAAAACTAAAGACTAAATGAAATTAATTTTAAATATAACGATATAAAAAAGAATATAACATACGGCAGGGGTAGGGAATTTTTCTCTTATGAATTTACTAAATTGTCTAGAGGATGAACGGTAAACATCGGCGTCAGAAAGGATGTTGTTGTATTTTGTGCATTTCTTCTGAAATAAGAGTATTCTATGTAGTTAGTTATTGAGTGCGGGATGTAATATTCTGTAGGAACTGTGATTATAAAATTAATACAGTGGCAACTTTTGCCAAGTGGCAATACTGACGAATTTCCAATAGTGAAAAATTCTATTTATTTGAATATCTGATCTCATCTTTAAAGCACCTCCGATAATTGTAATCTTCTTCTTTTAAATTTTTTTTTATTTTATTGATGTGTAAAAACCTCATTGTAATATCAAACCACTGAAGAAGATAATATTAACATAATCTAAATGAAAGATGAAACCGAAAAAAACAACAGAAAATAAAAAGATATCAGTCGCATCTGGGACTCGAACCCAGGATCTCTGTCTTTCCGGGACCACCGCTTTACCAACTTAGCTAATGGGACCAGTTCAATTTATGTCATCTTCATCGATACCATTTATCAAATTCAAGACTTTGTCAATATTATTCTCCATTTTTAATCCCATGTTATTGGCAGCTATCTTTATGATGATTACAAAGTTCTTCACGAACACAATTGCAGACTAGATAGTGTGATAAATATCCGATTTTTTATTTATATAGATGTCTCATGTAATCTTCTTTACTTAAAACTTTTCTCTCCACATGAAACTTATTGTATCTGCCTTATTTCTAAGACTTTAAGGCATCATTTAAGCACAAAAAAAGCATTTCTTCTAAATCCTACAGTGACATTACCCCTTAAGCTGATTATCATAATTATAATCCTGTAAACTAAGTGCAATGAATAATTTAAATAAATTTACCATCTGTCATTAAATGTCGCTATTAATCATAAATTATGATAGTTTAATGCGCCTTAGCTAGTAATACCTGCTTAAAAAAAACTCTCCAGCAAAGTCCTTGTAGTAATTACTGAGAATAGAAAAAATATCGAATAACTCTTACAATTTTTAGCGCCAGCGGTGTTTATAAAAAAAATATTTAACAGGTTCATTAAAAAGTGCAGCTGCTCCCCGGGCGGACATTATCACCGCCCGTGCACTATTTCTTACTAATTATTTATTTGCTTCTAAACCATTAATATTTTCCCAATAACATTGCTAAGCAGCCATAGCTAAATGAACGCGCCGCTTTATACCTCAATAAAAAACATCAGCGTATTTATGTAATAATTATTGTCTTGGTTATCTTTATGTATTTAGACATAAAATTATGGGAAGTCAACAAAGGAATACAATAAAGCTCGCAGGAATACCCATAGTTACAAAATTAAAAATAAATTATTTCTAAATATGCAGGCAGGAAGCTTAATGTGATGATTTAGATAGGTAATCATAATCTAGGTAAGGTTAGAACACTAATAATAATGATTGAATTACACTTCTGTAGCGTCGCTTTCATGAGAAAATCACCTTAAGGGTCACACTAAGATTTATAACTAGTGGCTTTTTTTTCTAAAGAAAGACAAATATTCCCTGGTTACCGATAACGTGACAATATTTGAAAATCTCCAACTACCATCACAGTAAGCGAAAGATGTTGCTTGTGTCGTAATGGAGGACTTAGCCAGCCGAGGAATTGAACTCACGCTTATAACTAATATTTATATTTAATGACTTACAACTAAGACTTATAGCTAGCAACTAACTACTGAAACTTATATACAGCTATGATTAATAACTAGTGGCTTATCATTAATATTTATATTTAGTTATTTACAACTAAG
Source organism: Halesus radiatus (assembly GCA_022606495.2). NCBI lineage: Eukaryota > Metazoa > Arthropoda > Insecta > Trichoptera > Limnephilidae > Halesus > Halesus radiatus. The sequence goes on from JAHDVE020008275.1 coordinate 43,001, forward strand.
ACTTATTACAACTACTGAAACTTATAACTAGTGATTTACATTTATAACTTATAGCTAGCGACCTATGCCTATTAATGACCAAATAAACGTAAATACATTATTTAGGTTAGGATAGTTTCTATTATTATAAATCGATATTCCTGACAGTTAAGTTAATAGAAAAGTGTTTTCGGCAAGATTAATTAATAAAGACTTGCATTCATTTGAATATTTGCACAAAAAAACAATGAAGTGTGCAAACACAAAACAGAACAGACAAACGTAACAGACAAACAACATAAATAATATAAATAAAGATATAAATAAAAATTGGACCATGAAAATACTATTATCATGTTCTTATTAATATAATACATAATATATTAATATAATCTCTATATATATAAATTAACGTTTGTCTATCTGTCTAAAATTACTCTACCGGTTTGGCTGAAAATAGCACAGGTTATTCCTATTAGTGCTGGGAAGGTTTAGACAGTAGTTTGAATGAAATCCAATTTGTAAAACTGTTTCAATAACGTTTTAAAATTAGCATGAAAAACATTGAACCCGCCATGTTGTATTGAGGTTAGCCCATAGATATACCACTCTGGTTAGCCGCAGATGACATATTCAAAAGAAGATGGTTTGTTTGGGTAGAATATTTTCAAAATCGAAAACACAAGTAGGTACCTACCTTGTAGTCCACCCCTCTTCCCCTCCCCCATATGTTGTGTATAAAAACCATAGATTTAGAATAATTTGTACCAGTCTGAAGATGGCTCGAACGAGCTGAAACCCGGTTACGGTCAAATAAAAATTAAAGTGGAAAAAAGTTTAAATTTGTTTTATTATAATAACTATAATGGAATTCCACCATGTATTAACAGTTTCAAAAATAGAAATATTAATAGGTACCTACGTAAGAACTTTATTATTTAGATATGTTTTGAAAAAATAAATGTACAGAATGAAATAAAAATTTCAATTGAATGTTTATTTGTTCAGAAATAGTAATAGTCGTCATAAGGCATTACCTTCGCTCCCAAATCAATTATGGCACCCAAACGACAAGCAAGAATTCACAACTTCACTTTGTTCAAAAATTCCGAGCAAGCCCGCGTACACATCAGCTTCTTTATTAATGCAATAAATTTGAACATTTCCGTTAGCGTGCGATTTATTGCTTGATTCTTGTTCATAGTTGTATGATGACCAGCTCATTTGTCGCGCCTGTACGACGTTATTAATACTTTATATTGACCGTCTCCTGGGCTATCGACACGAGGGTGTATGTACAATATACATATATGTTCATAATATGTATATACACAGGAGTTGTTATTCCCCCCCATCAGTGTGTAAATAGTCTGCAACCTGCAACTGTTTAATACAGACCAAGTGGAATTAATAGCGAAAGGTCGCGTGTCCCCGATATAAATATTTATGTATGAAAGAACGAATAAATTCGACTCGAGGCAATTTATTAGATCATCTGATTTGAAAAGGGTGTTTTCAGGGTCGCGCAAATCGCGTGGCTTAGTCGATTACACCAAATTAAAAATGGGTATGTATTTAAAAAAACTTTAAAATCCTATATTTTCAATATTGCGTATTTGTTCTTTTGTTTTTGTTTTTGTTAAGCCGTATAAGCCTATGTTTTTGTTTGAGTTCACAAGAGCACGGATAGTTTGAAGGTTTGTGTGGAAATAAATTGTCATTGGGTGTAGGCACCTACATGGCTACAAATTAAAGATTCCACAGCGCGTTTTTAGACGTTCACGTAGGTACATGCATATCCACTTAAGGGAACGGCTGCGGTGCCTGTTTCATACAAAACTGAATTTTGGATTGAAGGCCAAAATACCCATCCAAACTGAATGATCTTTTTTTAATTAAAGGTTTAGTAAATATCTAGTACGGGTGAGAAGTGTTTTATTTATTTTTGTTTTACCTTATGAAATATCGGCTATTAAAGGAATTGATTTTTCGCGATTTTGGAAGCATCTTAAACAATTATTTAGGGGCTAACGGTGATTTAATATAAAGTTTTAACTCATTTGCTTTGAAAATATAATGAAATATAAAATTAATTTATTTTTTAAAGTATTAAAATAAGCAATTATTTTTATAAACAATAATTATTAGCCTGAAACACTCATCCAAATTGAAAAGATAAATGTCGCCGACAGGACTCGAACCTGCACCCTTCTGATTGCCGATCAGATGCTCTTCTGCTTCCCTTTGCGCTATGCTCAAAAATCTTGTCTTAAAAAAAAAAACTTTAGTTTATCAATTAATAAAAAAAAAATTAATATTAAAATAAGCATTATGGTTGGTAACATATACGTTGGAATACAAATTTGCCATGCAGAACTTAAAATGTTTGACCCGGAAAAACCTTTTTTTAAAATATTTTTGTTTATGTAATCATACTTACGTAGCAAATTTGATATTTTTTTTAAAAAGTATGATAAACCCGCAAATAATTTTCTAAGCTGCCACTAAAATTATGAAAATTGATTTTTTTTCATGGCACATACTTAAAGTATTAAAACAAAAATAAATAAAAATACTTCTTATCCGTACTATTGTAGATATTTACTAAAACTTTAATTAAAAAAAAAAGATAATTCCGTTTGGATGGGTATTTTGGCCTCCAATCCATAATTCAGTTTTGTATGAAACAGGCACCGCAGCCGTTCCCCTTTAATACAGTTTTCCCCATTTTAGGTAGGGTTACCTAAATACATATTTTTTAAATTTTTTTTGTTCATGATTATTTAAAAAAATAAATTATATTGATGATATTAACAGTTCTTACATTCAAGTATAATATACATAAAAAAAGATGTTCTGGGTTGGAGTCCCATGTGCGACCGTTATTTTTTCATTTTCTCTCTTTTCTGTTTCGTATTTCATTTTGAAACTTGTTAATATTATCTTCAATGATTAAAAAAAAAATTACATTGAAGTTTATATACTTCAATTAGTTATTCCAAAAAAAAAAAAAAATACAAATGAATTTATTGAAGCAAAATTTTTATAACAAATATTTTTTTTATAAAATAGCTGTCTCTTGAATTTATTTTCATATTGATATTAATAATTAAAATAATTTCTTCATTAATTTCTAAACCGAACTTGTTTTTTCAATGTTTCACAATATTTTTTTATTAACATTTTTGATTAATTGTTACCTACTTTAATCAATTTTTGTTTATGTTTATATTTTGTCGATTATTACATTATTGTGTTCCTTGTTTATCATTTGTCTATTGGCATTATTTTTTTTAGTATTCTGTATATTCCTGATGAAGAAAGCATCGCTTTCGAAATATGTTGATATGTATTTATTAATAAAGCGATGATTACAAAGTAATTTTCAATTAATTTATTGACAATGACGCCACAAAGTGAAACCAATCTTTTGAAGAAATTATAAAATGATTATCTTTGATTCCGGGTCGATATACATTTTTATGCGAAGGTACGAATTTATGTGTCTGTAAAAACATTCACAATTTATATATAATTATCCATTTATGACAGTGGCGGATTGGCCAAGCGATCCCTCCTTTTGATAAGTATTTCATACTTCCCTGTAAAAAGTTTGGAAGATATATGGATAAGAGACGACAGAGAGTAATACTTTTGTTTTAATTCTCGAGATCTCTCATGAGACGGACGCTCCTTGTACCCTGAATGCCGAAAGGTGAACCCCAAAGAGATCTACTCGAACTTTTATAACTCGGGGACACGTATTTATATATTTACAAGAATTGTGGCACGTCCCTTGGTGTTTTGTAATAATTGAGTGAATTATTTTAAGACCTTCGATAAAAATAAAATCACTTTGTAGCATCATACGATTAACAGATATTATATACAGCTTTTTACACTAATAACATTATTTTTAAATATCAACAATAAGTACACAGAAAAGACTTCTACAAATTTTATTAATACAGTTAGGGAGCAGGTACCTAAGGGGTTTGAGTAATAATAATTATTATAAAAATGCCAACTGCGTTTTTATAACAAATCACTCTTTTGACAAATATAAAGGTCTACACATTGTACATATAAATACGCCTGGTTGATACGAATTATTTGATGGGTATTATATTTTTATCTTAAAACGAACTACCCGTAACAAACTGTGACCAAATCTGTCTTGTCTGGCAGTTTAGCCACTAGCGACATTTTCAACTGTCATAAAATCTCCAAGGTCATTGGAGGCCATTGTGTTTTCGCTTCGCTCCCGTGTGAATTATTACATATAAGTTCTATCCATTACGAATGATTATTGTCATATAAGTACCTTGCGTTGCTTGGGGATATTAATGGTTTATAGGTAAGTTTTGAGGCTGTGATATGTTCTACCCCTAACCCTACCCCTACCCTACCCCTACCACTATCCTGTAGTTTTCTTCTAATTTCGTCAAGAAGTACCAACATTTCACTTTAAGGGGTGTGAAAGGAGGAAGGGGTTTGGTTGTTGGAAATCTTTTTAAGACAGTGACCTCCCTTTGTTTCGTAAGTCAAGAATGTAAAATTTTGCTGGGAAATAAACTGAAAATGAAAATGAAACACCGCCTTTGAAGAAGATCTCCTTCTGAAAATTAATGGTAAGTTCGGATTAACATTGAATACCTCCCGTTTCTAAGATTTTCTAAGCTCCTCCTTCGTAATACAATCGACCAGGGTCTTATTTTTGCTGCATTCAGTCTACTAACATACTTCTCTTGCTAGTTCCATACCTCACTGCCATCAGGGTTGTTATCGGAACCCCACTATGAACTGCTAGTCATTCATTGGTGTTGTATAAAATCGATTTTGTTAATTAAACTGATCCAAATATCCGTAAAATTGTCGGACGTGGAGTGATCAAGCAATTAAAATAATTTTATTAGAAATATTGCGATAACTTCAGTCCGCCCGGCACGCGCTTCCGACAGCCGCAGACGTTCCTCGTTTAACATCCCCGAACGCCTGTAAGACTTGCCTCGCGCCATCCTCCGATACAGGTTTTTATGGTAATTTAAAGGTGTTATGCTTTTTAATATTATTGTTAAATGGGGTAACGACTTATTGTGACCCGTCTTGGATTATCGATCATTTTAAAATACCGTTAAAACGGGTTGATTGTCCCAAATATTGCCTTAATTGGTGGAACTTTTTTAATCGTGGAGTGGTGTGAAAATTTAGAAAGGATATCGGGGATATTAATGGGTTCATGAGAAGGCTTTCAGAATATATCTATACCCGACTTGTGGTTTATATCTCTGTCGGTTTTTCTTTTTTAAATGTGAATACCGTACAAGAGTCCCAACTGTTCGGATCCAATGGAACTATCACATCTCCAATTAGGGTATGTTGCGAAACTGAAGAGAGTGAGGAAGGGAAAGAGGAGGAGGAAGGTTGGAAATTGCCTGGCTATTCATATCTGGTTACCAAATACGGTTAAAACCATTTCAGATTGGTGGTCTTTCACCAGGGCAATATTGAGAGTATCCACCACTCTGTAGCGTGTTGAAAATATACTGTTTATTATTTTATTTATTTATTTATACTCCTAAAAAGACTTTTATACTAAAATATAAATATACAGTGAATCCTAGAAATAGAATCATTAACAACGTAATTCGCAGCCCTGCCATCCTCGCCACTATTAAATTAAATGTACCGACGAGGATAAAATTTACCATTTTTCTTAACACTTACACAACCAACTATCAGTCTCATTCATTAACCAATAGGATGCATGATCTGGGCAATAGGTTTGGAGATATTGTTGATATATTTTCTGACTCCATTTATACATTAAAGCATCATCTATACCAGCACTTTGATGAAATCTACAATATGCAGTATCGTAGCTGGGATAATGTAGCGTTAATGGTTTATATTGTGATATTGTTTTAGTTTTCTATTGTATGTCACTGCTAAACGTTTAAAAAAAATTGTTCATTACTTTATGGTTTATATTTCTATGTACTTGTAATTTTTGATAGCTCTTTATGTTATATTCTAAAACCCATGTAATTGCCCAGATGGGCATATAGTCAAATAAATAAAAAAAAGGAAAATATTTGTTTTATATGAGAAAAAACAATGATGTAGTAGATGTCATTATAAAATGAGTAAAAAGTATAGGTAAATGGAATTATAAAGTACTTGAAGTGTTACATATTAAATTAAAGTACAATCAGGAAAAATAAATTGAAATACAATAGGAACACTCGTGTAATAGTAAAACGGCAGTTTAGGATTATGATAGTAAGAGTTCATTAATTCCAATTTTTTATTTCAGTAATCTTGTTTTTAAAATATCCACGGAACAATATAGTTTCTATGTGGACGAGTTAGAGGCAAAGTTAGTAAGAAATGGTTTCTAAAATTTAACTATACTTCTTGCATTTCAACTAATTATTATTCATATACGAGGTGTGTTCAAAAGAAAAGGTGAATTTTGAATTTTCGCCGGCTGTGTACATTCGATTATCGATTTTTTTTTGTTTCGGCACCGGTGTACAGTCGGAAAACACGCCAAACTCGCGCCCAACATTTGTGCACGGTTGACACTTGTCGCATGAGAACGGGTCGCTTCTACAACTCGTTCTTGTATTCAACAGCTCGGCTTTGGAAAGATCTGCTGGCCTTTGTGTTTCCTCTCTCCCACAACATGGGCTTATTCAAGATCCATGTTCATTCTAAAAGACCCTCCACACAGCATCCCCAAAGATGGTATAGGCCTTAAGGGAAATTATTTCTTTCATAGCCTCCACGGAGTTACTGTAAAAAAATATGTGTATTGATTATATGTGAAATAAAACATTTATTAAAACTAATTTCCGTGCGCGCTCCGGGATTCGAACCTGCGATTTCTGTTTTCATAAACTAGGATCAGAAACGCTTCACCACGGAGGTTTTATCTTAATTATTTTGCAGAATATTTGTTTGTGTGTCTCACCAAAAACCTCTCGAACGGTAAGCTTTATGATACTTTGTCTGAATTTTCCAGATCATCGTTACTATTTTCAATTACATCACGATCTCTGGAGCTTTTGAATATTAATTTAACTCCCTCAAAAATAAGACGTACGCCACTATCTTACGCGGGGCCTGGTAATAAAACTAGTATCTATGAAACAGCATTGAAAGGGATCCCTGATCCAATTTCTAAAAGTATCATCCACCCGCCCGGATTTCTGAATTATGTCTGCTTCGGGAGACAGATAAAGTTGAATTATTGCCATTATCAATAACGGTGATCTGCGACTCTATCAATGGAGATACCTGGAAGTGTTTTCAATGTACCCGTGAAGACAGAGGTCGGTAACCCGCAGATTGTGCACCCACCGCTGCGCGGACAAAATGTACCGACCAGCAATCCCTAAATTAAGTATCGACTAGGCCTCACGAAAATATATTTTGTAACTACCTAGTTGAAAACATTATCTTAAAAGCTGATGGAATAAACGCAATTGTCAGTAAATCTTGATTTACAGCAAAAAAATATTTTACATTTTTTACAGCCATATATTATTAATAAATTAATTGAAAAACATAGAGTACATACATTAAATCACCATACTAGGCGGCTGCCTGTTTCAGAGTGACCGATGGAGTATGGTTACTTTGTATGAAGTCTAGTGTAAACAGGATTTAGTATGTAAATATGCTGAAAATTGGAAAAATTATAATAGAAAGTAGAAGATGGAAAGGAGAAAGGAGAAAAAGACATGTATTAAGGATTATGTTATAAAAATATACGTAATTTATTATATGTGTACATACATACGTACGCACGTAACCGTAAATTTTATGTAATTTCTTCAAAAGATTGGTATTCACTTTGTGGTGTCATTATTAATAAATTGATTTAAAAAAATACTTTGTGTTCACCACTTTATATTAATAAATTGATTTAAAAAAATACTTTGTGTTCACCACTTTATATTAATAAATTGATTTAAAAAAATACTTTGTTTTCACCACTTTATACACAGATATCAACATGTTCCGAATGCGATGCTTTCTTCTTCAGGAATATATAGAATGCTAAAAACATAATAATGTCAAGTATTGACAAATGATAAACATAGAACACAATAATGCAAGAATAGACAAATTATAAACATGAACAAAAATTGATTAAAGTAGGTAAGTAATTAATCAAAAATGTTAAATAATATTACGAAACATTGAATAACAAATTTATATTAGAATTTATGTTTTTTATTAATATTAATATGAAAATAAATTCAATGTATTTTTAAAACAATATTTGATTATTTATAAAATTTAATTCACTATTAACGAATTTTATGATTTCTAAAATTTAAGATTTGTCTGATTGAAAGCCGGTTGTATTTGTATGTAAAACTTTTAAATCTTTTTTTATATCAAAAGAATGATTGGTTTCTAAAATATGATTGGGAAATTCAGAATAATTGTTATCATTTAAACACCGGTGTTCCTTAACTCTAATACTGAAATTTGTTTAAGTCTTTCCTATGTAAAAATATTTTAATTTAAAATAACTAAAATAATTTCCTGCGTACATTATTAATTCAATTTATTGGAAAAACCTAATGAAGCTTATAGACCGAAAATAAAGAGAAATCAGTCGTATTTGGGAATCGAACCCAGGACTTCTATCTTACCGGGACAAGGGTCTAACCTATGAGCTAATAAGACCTGTTTATTTAAAGTAATTTTTGTAGATATCGTTCTTCAAATTTAAGACTTACCAATTTTATCCTCAAATGTCGTACTGTATCGTAACAGCTCCTGGTGTTATTTTCATTTTGTGAAATTTTTTAAAGGGAAACAATAATAAAATTCAATTTTTAATTATTAATTATTTTTATTGAGACTTTAAAAAAACCTCATTTTAATATTTAATCACTGTAGAAAATAATATTAACATACCCTAAATGAAACATGAAAACGGAAAAAAAACGACAGAAAAAAAAAAGATTTCAGTCGCATCTGGGACTCGAACCCAGGACCTAGTTTTAAGTACTCTGCATAGATTCTGCTACGATACTGCGTTTTGTAGTGAGAAACGTAGTTTCATTTATCACGCGTATATTACACAACAATAGCTTAAATTTTTAGCTCTGATTACATAGTTCATTTAATAAATATGTCATTGGCACGCATTTATGGAAAGGTTGGAAGAAGGTTGCTGAACCCTGCGCTAAGAGGATCACAAACAATCGTAGACATTGCGCTTTAAGCACACGGCGAATATAATATTTAAATTTATATCTCGCTATGTAAAATATGCATACAGTTTCATACAAAGCAATCACTTTATGGGTAGACTTAAAATATATTTTTAACATATTTATACAACCCCGATGAAGGTTCAGGCGTGACCGAAACTGGTTGGTTTAGATATTCAATAAAGTGATGTAAAAAACATTTTTTATTTAAATTATAAATTTATTTTATATCTTCTCGCTACTTCGCGGAAGTTATATTATGAATATATAATATATATTAAGGACTCCCAACCTTTTTGAGGTTGTGTGTTACTTTTTACCCGAGTTTTCACAAAGATCAACCGCAGAATCTTACAAGATTTTTTGTTGTTATTTTAATCTAGTTCTTCAAAACATTGACCATTAAACCGCTTAATTAACAGATAGCATGAATCTATCAGAACCAATTTCTTCTACGACAAGGATATACAAGTTTTAATACTTAGTTGTGTATTTAAATTATGAAAATAATAATTTTTACACACAAAGCGGCAAGAGTGAGGAAAAATATATATTACAGATATATCTCTGCTAACCTATCGGGGAATGAATTTCGCCCACGCCAACATGTAAATATATATTATATTACCCATCTGTGACGACTAAAGGGGTTGTATGACGAGCGATATCATGATATGGCGTACTATAATATATATATATATGTTATATTATATTCGCCGTGCGCAACGAGCTTAATACTCGCAGCTATAGTTGTATTGATAAACAATGCACCATCCGCCAGACACCAGATGGAGATAGGGCGGACGTACACTACTAAAACAGTTTTACACGAATAGAACCGTGATGTAATGCGACCTGACGCAGGCCACTACGGTCTATGTGCCATTTGGTCACGACGCTGCTGACATCTGTGGCCCGATCAGATAACACGCCAATTTGGACAAACGACGACTTATAATTAGGTACTTACATAAAATTGAATCTGATACGAGTGTATATGATTTTGATCGATTTAACAGTCATTGATTGTAATCAAATGGTCAATTTCTTAAACAGATTCTGCTTAATATGATAAAATATAATTTAATTCTTTATGAAGGAAGATGTCTACTGATGCATTAGTAAATTTAATTTTTGTTATTACGTATTTATATAATCTTTGTTTATACCACTTTATTCGTGTTTAAAGCCAACTATTTTCGGATGCAACCGTTTTTTTTCACAGTAACTCGATACAGGAGGCCTTGAGGGAAATAATTTCCCTCAAGGCCTATATCATCATTGGTGATGCTGTGTGGAGGGTCTTTTAGAGGATAGGAAGGAGTGAACTTGGGTCTTGAAAAGACCCATGTTGTAGAATGGAGGAAATAGAGAGGCAGGCAGATCATTCCACAGCCGAGCTGTTGAACACAGAACGAGTCGTAGAAGCGATCCGTTCTCATGTGACAAATGTCAACTGTGTGCAAATGTTGGGCGCGCGTTAGGTTTGTTTCCCGACTATGCACCGGTGCCGAAGGGATCAATGACTCTAGTTCCCCAGAGCATCTTCCATTAAAATACCAAGGACAGGGACAGCATTCCTACCTGACGTCTGTGCTCCAAAGGTTGCAGTCCGTTTGTTAAGATAGGCGAATTCATCAAACGAACCGCCCGTTTCTTTTTTTTTACATGAATACCGCACAAGAGTCTCAACTGCTCCCAACCGTTTGAAGCCAGTGAGACTATGGCATCCCCAATTGGGGAATGTTGTGATGCTGAAGGTATTGGGGAGTGGAAGGAGAAGGGGAAGTGGAAGGTGGGTAAATACCTGGCTATTCAGATCTGGTCACCAAACACGGCCAAAAGCCATTTCAAGCAACGTTTCAATTCTGAATGGTGGTCTTTCACCAGGGCGATACTGAGATTATCTTCCACTCTGGAACGTGCGCAAATATACTATATATTATTTTTAAATTAATTAATTGAGAAACAGCACAAATTAATTAAACAAAAATACTTGCGCACACCGGGATTTGAACCCGCTACCTTCGGATTCGTAGTCGAGAGCCTTACCCCTCGACCATGCACAGGGTCAAGGGTTTTTTCAGATATTTTGAGTCTCCCAACCAAAAATGGCTTCCAAATTTTACAGTCAGCAGTTGTGTACTATTAAAGTATCTGTGGGCTCTGTACAATACACCCAGCTTCTGAGAGGCTAACTTTACTCTAGCTTCGATGGAGCCCACCTACCTGAGCTGGTCACTTAAGGTTACACCAAGCATATCAATGGAGGGCTTGTTGGGAAGATTGATTCCATTAAAGGAGACTAGATTGTCGTTTTGATCCCTTTTAATCGTTTTTTTCTTTGGGTCAGTATTATAAAAAAAATGCTTCTTACCTACCCTACTTATTAGATTTTTAGCGCCTGTTCAGCGTTGGTACAGTTAACCCGGCGTTAAGCCAGGATTAAGGTCAATTAAACATACCTACACCGCGGTAATAAGTGTTTTAATTAATGTGACAACTAATTAAAAAACATAAATTAATCATAACCAACAGAGTTGGCAGTTTCGTGTCTGCTAGGAAATACTCTAAAATGACAATACCTCCAGCTCCTGACATTCGATGGCAACATGCTTCACTAGCGCCCTCTAGGGGCCTGAGTTGTACGAATTGTTTTTTCGTACATTTTAATAGATTTTCTGTGAAATATATCTATATATAATATATTAAATCATATATATATAAATCAATGTAAGTTTGTTTGTCCTCGATGTTCTCGAAAATTACTCTACCGGTTTCGTTGAAAATAGCACAGTTTATTTTTTATTAGTGCCGGAAAGTTTTAAAAGTAGTTTGAATGAAATCCGATATGTAAAACTATAACGTTTTAAAATTAGTATGTAAAACATTGAACCCGCCATGTTTTATTTAGGTTAGCCCATAGATATAACACTCTGGTTAGCCACAGATTGCACATTCAAAAGAAGGTTTTTTTGGGTAGAATATTTTCAAAATGGAAAATACGAGTAGGTACGTACTTAAAAACTTTACGATTTAGATATATTATGAAAAATAAACGTTTGGAATGAAATGAAATATTCAAATGAATGTTTCTTTATTTGGAGATAGTTACTTTCGCTGTCAAATCAATTATGGCACCCCTATGACAAGTGAAAAATCCCGAGCAAGGCCCGGTATACATCAGCTACTTCTTAATAAATTATAGAAATCGAAAATTCTGAAAATAAATATTAGATATCCTACATACAGAGTCATGCATTACTCTATATCCAAAGGTTTAAGCTCTGTATAGTTTTTCGAGTTCAAAAATAACTAGCAATGAAAGCGATATGTGTCAGTGCAGCATTAGTGCAAGCAGTATGCGGTTGCATCGGTTTGCGTCATTCATTTTGCGAAAAAATGAAATGAGCCACTCTAATGTATAATCAAAAGTAAATTGTCCTATGTATTTTATCTATTATTATTCAATTTATTTAAATTGTTCATTTTTATTAGGGTAGGCACAGCTTTTCAGCCTTTATGGACTGCACGCCAATGCCTACGTATGATTTTACTCCTTTTTGATAATAAATGATAAAAATGTAAAAAAAATTATTTATATTAACAGTTATAAGCCTCGCCGCTCGCCAGTCGCGCTCGGTCTGGTGGATTAGAAAGAGCATAAAATATTTATACGAGTGAAACGAATTGTGATAAGTTTTCTTTTTTTAAATATTTTTAGACTTCTTTTGGCTCAATATATCAGAATTCTTACAATTAAAACCCATTTACGCCAACTCGGGCTACTAGAGGCGCTATTGTAGCATGTTGGGAAATGTCAGAAGCTGGAGGTATTGTCTTTCTAGGGTATTTGCTGTTTGTAGTTACAATCAAAGTAGTTAAGTACCAGTTAACTCCGCATACAAACGATTTCTGCATAAAAGCTCGCCACACTGTTCAGTGTTTAGAGCAATAAGGATGCTAGCTTAGAGCTAATGGATAGATCGTTACTTCAGGGATGCTGGAGAAACATTAACCTATAAATTATGAATTATGAATTCTCCGTGCGCTATCTGAGCTCAGATATTAATTAATAATATCAATGATTTAGTACACACGCTCCACTGGGCACGTCAGGTACCCGATGGTGTTAAAATACCATCTATGGCAATATAAGAAATACTTTGATTTATGGAGGATAATAATATTATAGCGTTTTGTGTTATTTCACTTCAAGTGCGCTTTACTTTAATATGTAAACCTTAAAACAATGCATATTCGTATAAAGCATTTATTTTGTGACTCGCCATAATTATAATAAAAACACTATTTTGTTTTGAAGCGCTTCAATTTAATATAATGCGCTTTGTTTTGTTGGCCGTACTCCGATATTACATATTCGTACAAAGCATTTACTTTGTGGCTTGTTATAATTATAATTATATTCAATTTATTAAATGAAGTGGTTTATAACAAATATATGTGTTTATATTTTACTTAAGTTACTCCTACAGTGCTCCTTAAATTCTCTTAATATATTCTATTCATATGTTCTATTCATCTACACATTCTCTACACAAAATACATATTCTTCACATTACTCTTACAGTGCTCCTTAAATACTCTTAACATACTCTATTCATATGTTCTATTATATGTATTACACTGCTCCTTAAATCCTCTTAACATACTCTATTCATATGTTCAATTCATCTACATATTGTATTTCCATATTCTCTACATATTATACATATTCTTAAGGTTACTCCTATAGTGCTCCTTAAATACTCTTAACATGCTCTATTCATACGTTCTATTCATCTACATATTCTATTTATATATTCTCCACATATTATATATATTCTTAACATTACTACTATGGTTCTCCTTACGTATTTATCAGATAAAATTACAAAACATATGCGGTATATACAAAGCGATGCGGAGAGAACAGATTAACATTAATACTGCAGAGGACCAAAATAACACTATTTAAATATATAAGACAGGAGACAGTTTATGTTCAGCAATAGGAACATTCTGAATTTACATAAAAAGTACAACAAAGATGAAACCGAAAACAAACAATTTCCGGAGGCTTATTAATATCGTCTGCTTTACGACAGCGTAGAACAACTCAAACTCTTTGAGAAATTACACTAATTCATTAAATACATAATTTGTACCAAGTTAAATTCATATTTTAGTAAAGCGAAATAGGTCTTCTCAAAGTCCATTCGGAATATATCGCGATCGTAAAACGAAAAATGACAAAGTCAAAGTCCATGTTTATTGACAGATTGGGATTGAAGATTTTCACATGATTGCAGGCTCATAGTTTCACAAGTGAGGATATTGTTTAATTAAAGGATATTTTAATAATTGAATTGAATAATATACTTTGTATTCACCACTTTATTAATAAACAGATATCTACATGTTTCGAAAGCGACGCTTTCTTCATCAGGATTATATAGAATATGATATATTTGTATTCTATACACTAGTATATTTTGTTTCACATACGTAAAACATATTCTTACTCGCGAAGCTGCGAGTTTGTGTCTATGCAAATGATTTCAGTCTTAGTCTGCCAACGGAAGGCCACTTTCGTTGTATGCTCACGTTATGTATGTAGAAGGGTGACTATTATTTTGGTCAATCGTTTAGTTTTCTTCAATAATTTTGCCAATTAAAAGTTTTAAAACCATTGGAATAACCTTTCACAATGAGCGCCTATTGCATTTCATGAAATTTTCACGTTAATAAGTAAATTTTTCTCATTCACGTTAACATTATGCGTCAACGGTACAGATTGTAGACCTATAGATTGTAGACCATTATTATTAGGTACACCAAAACAACAATATCATTTAATGCATCCTCCTCTTCAGACACTATCATACTTCACAGGTTGGCTGAAAGCTTCTAAAAGCTGCTTCCACTCTTCTCGCTGCCAGGCTTTACGCTGTCACGTGTTTCCGCATAACTTATTTATCTTTTATAAAATAAAACAATAACTTTGTTTTACATCACTTTTATTTATACTTTAGCCGACCGGGTTTCGCTACTACCGTAGCTTCTTCAGGGCAGTATACAACTAAACTATGGACTAAGATGCACATGTGTTATGGAATGATACAAACAGGCTAGTGAAGTGCCAAGGGTGGGAGATCAGCAGGTACCTGCTGATCGGGAAGGGAATGTACTTTGTTTATTGGGAATAATTTAAAGATTGGACTTTTATTTAAATTAAAAAAAAAAAAAAAAAAAAAAAATACTTATTTATCTCTTCAATTCACTGGGTTTTAGCGCGACCTCTACCCATTTTCATTCCTCTTGGGAGTCACAGGATGCCGAGATTTGATTTCCGTCCTCCCTGCGATGTATTCTGCGCATCTTCTTTTCTTTGCTTCCTTATAAGTTAGTTTCCTTTTCATTCTCCTCGGCGATGCCTAGCATTAAGCGCACATACCCATTTGCATCATCAAATATCAGATTTTGGAGTTATTATCTATAAGAACTGATATTTCTTATTAAAATGTTAAATTAATATGTTGATCGAAAGTAGAAATCTTTTTCTTTTAAATATTTCAATTAAAAACATAGCACTAACGTAATGCACCCCACAGTTTTGTTCTACTTAAATTTTCATCACACGTATCTATGAATATTTTAAATACGTTTGATGTTATTAAACTCATAAAGTTCCTAAGAATTTACTGTTAAAAAATGTTGATTCTTTTTAGAAAAAAAATTGTTAATAATTGTTAATCCTATGGAGGAATTTCCTAGTTTTGGTCGGATCTTGATAGCCGTTTTCTTGGGCTTCATCAGTCCGATTAAAGTTAAATTTTAGATTTGCTTTGTTTTTTATGTCCTTATCAGTATTTCTTCAAAAAATCCAAAAAACGATGTTTTTATTTTTTACTAAAATAATAAAAAGTTAAAAATCGAAGAACACCCAAAAACGTGACTAACCTTTCCAGTTGTCAAAAAGAAACCACTGATCCAAAATGGCTGATAATGCTAACATATGATAAATATATGTGTACCAACATAAAAAAAAATCGATAATCGAATGTACACAGCCCGCGAAAATTCAAAATTCACCCTTTCTTTTGAACACACCTCGTATGTTCTGCCTTTCAAATATCCACAATTTCCTGTGCATACAACGTCCAACTCTGACAACCCCCCGAATTCCGATTATTCAGTCCAGTGCAACACGAGTCCTGTCGTGCGCCCACACCACCCTCCACTATTCTATCGCAGATAACAAGGGGATGGGAAAGGGATATAAAAATAGAGGTTATATCTTACTGTGTCAATAAATATGGAGTTCTGGTATCAAGGTAGCTGTTGACAGTAAAAGTTTCAATTAATCAAAAGCTTTTCATACGTAGTATAAGTAGGCACTGTTTATAAATGTTACGTTTTAGCAGACAATATGATATGTCATAAACCTAAATACATTAGGATTATAAACATACTTATGTAAAAAAATCGTATGATGCACCAACGTGTATAATATGCAAAGTATGTATTTTATATACGCGAAGTATCTAAGTATGTAAAATAAAAATTCTAGTAATAATTTTGGTCACTTTATTACATTGCCGCCCTCGTTCTTTATTTATTTTATTTATTTTTAACCACCGAGCCACGTGGTTATGGGATTGATGTCGCAGCGCCTTTAGGATCGTCCGACCATTGCCTGGTGACGACATCAATCCCTATTAACTTCAGACCCCCAATTGAGAGGCTGAAGAGAAAAATGTGGCACTATAGGTCAGCAGATTGGTTCGGTCTGCGGGCGCATTTTAATGCTTTCCCATGGTCAGCTGTCTGTTTTCAGAATTCGAATCCGTCCAGATGTGCCCAGGAAATTAGTGAAGTCATCACATCTGCGATGGATGGCTTCATTCAATCAACCATTAAAGAAACTGGCGTAGGTTCAAAGCCGTGGTTCAGTCGACAATGCTCCGAAGCAGTTCGACGAAAAAACGCGACTTACCGAGCCTACAACACATCTCGAACGTCAGAAAACAGATCAGCATATAACAAATTGGCAAAGGACAGTAAAAGAATCATCAATAGGTCAAAATTTGAGCACGACCTACAGATCAGTAAAAAGCTAGCTGCCTGCCCGCATGGCAGCAGGGCGTTCTGGTCGCTAGCGGGCTCCATAGGTCGCAATTTCTGCAAATCCAGTCTGCCGCCTCTCACCAGACCTGACGGTTCACTAGCAAACACTGCTACCGAAAAGGCCAACCTTTTTGGGAAAATGTTTGCAGAAAACTCGGCCCTCGACGACCGGGGTGCCATCCCGCCGTCGGTTCCTCACTGCGGCTTCTATATGAAAAAGCTGAGGATACGGCATCGGGATGTACTCCTTGTCTTACAGGGGCTCGATGTTAATAAAGCTAGTGGGCCTGACGGAATACCTGCCCTGGTATTGCAGAGGTGTGCTGCAGAAATCGCTCAGTTTTAACAAAGCTCTTTAAAATGTCCCTGAAATGTGGCTCTGTGCCCTCTGGTTGGAAAAAAGCGGTCATTCATCCTACACCTAAGAAAGGTGACCGCTCCAACCCGGCCAACTACCGCCCCATAGCGATCACATCAGTTCTGTTCAAGGTGATGGAACGTGTGATCAACGACAAACTGCTTACATACCTCGAGAAGAACAAAATCATTAACGACCGCCAGTACGGATTCCGATGGAACCGCTCGTTCTTCTCGCGTATGTGACGCATGTTGGGGGCGGTGCCTGGAACGTTATGGTGAGATTCAAACGGTCTCACTGGACATTTCTAAGGCCTTTGACCGGGTTTGGCACCGAGGACTTGTCAACAAACTGCCTTCTTACGGACTTCCCGTTTCCTTGTGTACGTGGATTGCCGACTTTTTGAGGGAGAGATCGATTCAGACGGTTGCTGATGGTTTCATCTCTTCCTCGCATTCAATAAATGCTGGCGTCCCACAAGGATCGGTTCTGTCTCCGACATTGTTTTGTTGCACATCAATGACCTCTTGACATGTGCACCAATCCATTGTTACGCGGATGACAGTACAGTCCATGATTGCTTTTTGTTTGACAAGCCCCCAAAGGGCACAGAAACTCCAACGGCACGGAGGGCTTTGAAACAGAGAATGGACGGTTACCTTGAGAGGGTCTCCTCTTGGGGTAAGAATAACCTCGTCGAATTTAATGTTTCAAAGACCCAATCATGTCTGATTACGTCTAAAAGGGATCGAAATGACAATCTAGTCTCCTTTAATGGAAGCAATCTTCCCAACAAGCCCTCCATTGATATGCTTGGTGTAACCTTAAGTGATCAGCTCAGGTATGGGGGCTCCATCGAAACCCGAGTAAAGTTAGCCTCTCAGAAGCTGGGCGTATTGTACAGAGCCCGCAGATACTTTAATAGTACACAACTGCTGACCCTGTACAAATCGCAAGTGCGCCCCATTGTAGAATTTGGCAGCCACCTCTGGTCGGGAGTCCCAAAATATCTGAAAAAAACCTTGACTCTGTGCAGAAACGGGCGGTCCGTTTGATAGATTCGCCTATCTTAACAAATGGGTTGCAATCTTTGGAGCACAGACGTCGGGTGGGAATGCTGTCCTTGTTCTACCGGTATTTTAATGGAAGATGCTCCGAGGAACTAGCGTCATTGATCCCTTCGGCACCGGTGCATAGTCGGGAAACACGCCAAACGCGCGCCCAACATTTGCACACGGTTGACATTTGTCACATGAGAACGGGTCGCTTCTACGACTCGTTCTTGTGTTCAACAGCTCGGCTGTGGAATGATCTGCCGGCCTCTGTGTTTCCTCCATCCTATAACATGGGTCTCTTCAAGACCCAAGTTCACTCCTTCCTATCCTCTAAAAGACCCTCCACACAGCATCCCCAAAGATGATATAGGCCTTGAGGGAAATTATTTCCTCCTTGGTCTCCTGTGTGGAGTTACTGTAAAAAAAAAAATATATGTATTAATTAATTTTTTGAGACATACATTCACACAAACAAGGTACAAAGGTGATAAACATTTTTTTAAATATTCAGTCATATATACATCTGAACACATGTACATAAACCTGCGTGTAATGTATATAAAACAAAAATATAAATATCCCACATGGGCAAGGCCAGTGCGTGGCCAGTGCGTGGGGCGCTGTTTCCGTTCTTTTTAAGGAAGATTCCTTACGTTTTTCCTTAGGGTTAAAGACTTCTTGATTAACTGCGGAATTCCGGTGAGACATAGTAAAAAGATCCTAAATAGATTGTCAAGAGATTATTTGAAAACACAAATTGATGAAATATCTTCAAGTGACATAAGATTTTAAACTAAAACTTTAAAAAAAAATTACATTATATTATAATTCATTTTATCACATTTTTATTTTATTTTTAAATATCTTAAATAAGCCTTTTAACGAAGAATCACGTTTTGTAAAAAGGTACCTACCTCATTAGATAGTAATGACCCTTTTTTGTCTCTAGTTCTAAAGCTGACATTTGAATTTGTGCCGACCGAAGAGGTGGGTCATTCCATTTATTTTAAAAACTCGGTTCCAATTCCGAGTTTAGCCACATGTACTCGATTCCGCGCACTCGGCCTTCATTCCTTTTGGTCCGCATAGGTCCGCCTTCCGGAATCAAAAATCGTTTATATTACACTAATGAATATGGACGCCTTTCGTTTTTGACTCCAATCCAAAACCTTTGCCGTTCCTTGAGTGTGAGTTCGAAGCGAGGGAATCCGGATTTGCGAACTCGGAGTGAGTCCACTGCCTTCGGAATAGAATTCATTCGATTCGGTCGGTCGTACCGACTCTCTTCAATGCCCCGCTTGAGGTGAATTGTCAAAAATGTCGACATTTATATAATGTTTAATAATGTTTTCTAGCTAATTATGTATAAAGCAAATAATAACGTAATCGGTAACATAGTTAATATTAAGTTTTTCTCTCATTAAAACATCTAAAATATTGAGATTTTCTCTTGCTAAAACATCGCAAATATTGACATTTTTTATGTATGTCGTTCGCTGAATTCAGCTGACAGCTGTCATCCGATAGAACCAGAACCGCAGTTAAGTATGAAGGCTTTAACCCTTTAAGGACAAAGTTAAGGAATCTTCCTCAAAATGAACGGGAATAGCGCCCCAGGTATCAGTTAGTGGCAGTATATTAGTAAATTTGTATTAATACATGGATGTTGAAGGTAAGTGATATAATAATTATAAGTTAAATAAGAAAAAGAAATAGAAAAAAAATGAAATGAAGATGGGGAAAATATACAATTATAGCAGAAAAAGGTTGATTGATATGGTTGGTTGTTGGTTTTAATCTAGTTTTTTATAACACTTACATTCTGTAGATAGTAAATTATAAATTTTAGTTACGTTGATTTAAATTTGCTAGCCAAGTAATTGTTGATTGTATTTTGTTCTTAATGATGTAATTTTTATTGCACGATTTTTGTGAAACTAAAAGCTGCAAATAACTTTAAACCATATAAATAAACACATCTAACCATTATTATCTAACCATTATTATCCCATAGTTATCCCATGAGTTATAAAAAATAATTTTGGGAGAAGAGAAAATTTAACATTACACCTTCTGGTGATACAAAAAGATACCAAACTAAAGTAGAAATAACACAACAAAATTTTGTAGAAAAATATACAGTTCAACATAAAAATACAATAAAACCAAAGTGGCTATTCACAAAAAATAAAAATACAACTATAATTTTTTCGTCACAGCACAGATGTCAACAATAATAGGTAGGTAGCAGTGGCTTGCAGTCTATGCATGTTGAAAATCTGTGCGTACCCCAACACATATTAACCAAAGGGAAAGATCATAGTTTTTTTTATAAATACAGCAGCTTTCTGATCAAATTATTTTTTCTCGGGGAATTTGATAAGGAACTTGTACGCTCATTTATTCAGTTGGCCTTAATAATTTGCGGAAGATGATAATATAATGGCCGTTTTCAAATATTCAATATGCAACACACGCCCGAAATAAAATAAAAGCACACACACATAGCCTACCTTTGGTCATAGAGCAGTGCACGCCACTACAAGTTTTTAAAATAAAAAAATAAAAAATTCAGAAAAAAGATAAATTCATTTTCTTTTTTTTTAACATAAAACTGAGCATAACATATATATATATAAATTTTTTTAAACGTACGATTGTTTAAATTATAATTGTAAGAAACGGGAACCCATATAGGCGTTGCCTTTGGAAATGGAAATTTACAGTTGTGGTAGAAGAATCCAGATTTTCTTTTAAATTTGTAAATTTTGAAGTTATATTTCAAACTAACCCGATAGAACTAACAAATATTTTATAGAAGTAAGGTTTCAACATCTAGATCATTCAACCATAAGTTTACTTGTTTTACGTAAAGGGATATTTTATTTATCATGTTTGCAGTATTTTTGTACTTTATGAGGAACAATTTCTTTTAAATATACATACTCTTCTTCTTTTTTAATTTCGTCTGGAAAGCAGGTACCACGGGGTAGCTATATAAGTTTTTCAAAAATCTATATATATATATAATAATAAATGTTTGTTTGTGTGTCCTCGATTTACTCGACAATTTCTCAACCGGTTTCGGATAGTTTGCTCTCATTAGTGCCGGGAAGGTTTAGAGAGTAGTTTGAATGAAATCCAATATGTGAAACTGTTGCTATAACGTTTTGAAATTAGTATGGAAAACATTGAACTCGCCATGTTGTATTGAGGTTAGCCCATAGATAAACCACTCTGGTTAGCCACAGCTTACATATTCAAAAGAAGAAGGTTTGTCTGGGTATAATATTTTCAAAATGGAAAACATAAGCATGTACGTAGTTACCTTAAGGTGAGAACTTTATTATTTAGATGTATTGAAAAAAGTAAATGTTTGGAATGAAATAAATTTTTTAAATTAATGTTTCTTTGTTCAGATATAGTAATAGTCGTCACAATGCATTACTTTCGCTGGCAAATCGATTGTGGCACCCAAACGACAATCAAGAATTCAACTTTATTAAAAAAAAATTCCGAGCAACGTCGGGTACACATCAGCTAGTTGTAAATAACTGATAAATATGTCGGAACGACGCTGGATACAGAAAACCATCCATCTCCTTCTAACATTCGTAACAGAAAACAACCCAAACAAACGAACAACACAAGACAGCACAAATATTAGACCTCTCCGACGATTCCCGATAATAAATAATATTACTCCCCAAAGCTGAGAATAAAAAAAGCTTTGTGTGTTCAGTGATATGGTCGGGGGCATTATAGATTCACATGTCGTGTGGGTTTAGGATTGGATTTATTTAGGGGGTTTCGAAGCTTATATAACTTCCGTCCTATTGGAGTATCGAAATTCAAACTTTCTATAATGCTAATATTGAAGTTGCTACACTTGACCAGTTACGAACAGAATAATTGATAAAGCGATGCAGTGGGAAGTAATTCAAAATCATGCTTTATTAAATATCCTAGATGAATTAATTAAATTCTGCAAGTAGAGCACACCTTGACCTTTTATATAAGGGGGCATTTTTTTGGTGAGTCTTTTTATAAGCCTAGAAAAAAATAAAGTAACAGATCTTAAAAAAACTTTAAAGTTCAAAATCTCCCGATTACGAACCCTTTTTCGGATATTGTCATACGATGAACATTTTAATAATTATAGTGATTTTAATATTTCTATTTTTGCAACTGTTAATACATGGTGGAATTCTTTTATAATGATTAAATAAAATACACTTTCTAAAACACTATTTCACTTTTATTTTTCACTGTGACCGGTTTCAAGCCTGTGACAGCTATCTTTAGAGTGGTACAATTTATTCTTAAACTATGGGTTATGTACAATTTTGGGTATCAGGGGTAACAAACCATGATTTTAATTGGATTATGTATTTCAGTATTGTTGTATCATGATTTTATAAAACTTTAAGATAGGTTACAGTTGTTTTCATTGTAAATTATACAATGAAAACAACTGTAACCAACCAAAGCAAAGTTGTATATAACCCATAGTTTAAGAATTAATTGTACCAATCTGAAGATAACCGTCACAGGCTGAAACCGGTGATGGACAAAAATAAAAGTGGAGTATAGTTAAAAAAAGTGTCTTTTATTTAGTTATTGTAGTGATTTTGGTGACGTTTTTTTTCGTGTAAATCGAAACATGTGGCCGGTGTTAAACGGGGATTTCAATCCTTTCGCTACCTAAAAAAAGGGGTGCGTGATTTTGTTCGAATGTCCCTTAATAAAAAAATATAATTTTTAAGAGTAATTGCTTATGATATCGTCCATAACTTCTGTGAATATGTGAATCCGGCTTTACTTATTTAAAAAAAAAATATATATATATATATATTAAAATTATTCTACATCTTACACGCGTGAACGGGTGTAAGATGCAGAATAATTTTCTCGGTTTACCCGCGTAATGTAGTCCTTAGAAGGACTTTTTAACTCCTGAAGTTTCGGACAAATCACATTGTCCATCTTCAGAGGCCTTATGTCTTGAGTTTTCTTTTGAACTGATCGCTTGCACGTGTTCTAAACTAGATTTTAATAATATCACGACAATAGCTAGCCTTTACAATGAAACATGAAGGATTTACCGCGAAGCCATCGAAATTCGTACACTTAAAAACAATAAAAATACTAGAAATGACTCAATTAAAATTCCCGACACTTGGAAAGTCTGAATAACTCTTCTTTTGAATGAAGATTTTCAGGAATTTTCGGTTTTGCACCGATTTGCTGAAAAATCGTTTAAGAAAATATACTCCTATGTAATTAATAATAAAAACATCAATAATCTCATTAACTTCAATAATAATTATAACTCTTCTACTTTTGTGTGCTTTACCACTGACAGCACGAGCAATAATCATAACAGGTATTCATAGTATTATAAATAGGTATTTTAGTATGTACCAGGTTTATATTCTAGGTATACCTACTTAAGTCTATATTGTAAGTCACTAGCTATAAGCCATAGATGTAAGTCGCTAATTATAAGTTTCAGTAGTTAATCCCTTGCCATAAATCTTAGTTGTAGGACAATAGTTATAAGCCTTACTTATAAGCCATTAGTAATAAATTTTAGCTGTAAGTATTAATTGTAAATTGTTGTAATTGTAAAGCACCCTTAAGGTGATTTTCCCACAAAAGCGGCGCTATAGAAGTAATCGAATTATTATTATTATTAAGAATTTTTCAATCTTAGAATTCTGGCACGCTAAAAAGTCACGAGCCGCCACTGCTTTGCAGTACCGTTCTTCTGAATCATCGCTAAGAGAAAAAAATAAAACGTTTTTGCAAACATTAGACAAAAAGATAAATGACATTTTATAACCACTGATTCCAATCTACTAACAGGTTTAGGTGTGGACTAATTACGGTAAATACTTGTGAAAAATGATTGAACTATTACACTCTTCGAATTCGAAAGAATCAAGACTTATTGGAATAACTTATGGAAGCTTATAAACCCCATTGTAATAGTTTTTTTAATTATTGAAGATAATGTTATCAAATCTCAAATTAAATTCGAAATAAAAAAAGGCAACTGCAAAAGATATTAACTCCAATCAACTGGCAGAAAAAAAATATTTAGATTTTTTATTTTTTATTTAATTTTACAACAGAAAAAAATACAACCTAAAAAGTCCCGATAAACTACTTTTTTGTAGTTTGTCTAACGGGAGCTTGTTATCAAAAACATAAAATTTACGGACAAGGTTACAAAATATGTAAAATAAAAACATTTTTAAAAAATTTAAAAAAAAAACAATATATAAAATAAAAACATACAAGCCATATGTAACAAGCTTAAAACATTAATATTTATAAAGAATACAAATTGCTTCTTTCAGCTAGCCAAGTTTTCAATGTGTTTATTAATGGATTAGTTTTATTACAGTTTTTTTATTTCAGCGGGTAACATATTTATACAACTAGGAATCATGTGTTCTAAAGTTCTTTGTCCATATTTGTTTTTATGCTTAGGAACCATTAATCCTTCATTCAAATTGAGACGAGTATTGTAATTGTGCTCTAGTCTATTTGTATTAAATATAGGGTTATTAATGTGCTGAAATATAATTTCGTACCACAGAATTGATCTAACTGAAAGAATTTTGAGACTCTGATAAAAGTATGGAATATTATGCCTTTGTTCGTATAAACTTTTATGAGCTAATAATTTAACCAGTGAATTTTGTACTAATTGAACATGATTGATGTTTGTTTTACAGGAAAGTCCTGTAATTTCATACCTTATAACAGATTCCGCTAATGATAAATAAATGATTTATATATCGCCATTTTTGTCCAATTTTCACCAAATCATCCAATGGCACTGGAAAAGAGGTATGATTCGTGACCAAAACTCACCTTTTGAAGATATTATACTGCATGAATTTTTAATATCAAATAAATTATATTAATTTATTTTATGTATCTAATTATTTTTTTTTATAATTGGCTCTGCATTAATGATCCAAATACCATTATAACTTCTATTTTATTGCTAATAAAATGCGTTCACAATCTGTTTCATTAAGTGTAGCCACTTACCGCCCTAAAATTTTACACTTTATTTTAAATACCCTTGCAGATAAGTAGATACCGCGCACCATCCACTCTCGCGATTTAGTCACTGGCAATAAATTAGGTAAGTTATGGCAAAGCGCCTGGCGCGCCTGTCGCCTGACTGGCTGCAAAGTGAGCGAAAAACCCTGTCTGTCCGTCACCAGGTTTAGCACGCTGGCCGACAGTTGTTAAGTTCTCACATATAAGGGATGGTCTGGGCAACAGTTGATACAGGGGTGGTGATCCTTTGGTTGTTTATAAGATAAAAAGGGTACGGGTATTACGGTGACTGGATAAATTTCGATTCACATATACCAGCACCGCGCAGTGCAGACACGTAAAGTGGTAGGCAAGGCAAAATCAGTTGCTTACATTGTCTGTGAATACATTAACGCACGGTGTAATGTGAATACTATCTCATTCCACTGTGGGTGTCTGCACTGCACGGTGCCGGTAGATGTGAATAGATTATAAATCAGCACACGATAAAAGTGATATAAAATCATCAAAGTACGAAAAAAAAATCTAGTCTCTCCTAACCTAATTCAACATTTTATTTTTTTAAATATATATGTATTAATTTGGTAAGGTGCGATTAGTTTTTTCAGGCTAGTATTTTTTTTTGTACTTATACCACTTTTTAAAAGTGCCGATTCATACGTGTGTTAATTTATCATGGAATTGCATGTTACATTT
The DNA here is from genome assembly GCA_022606495.2 of Halesus radiatus. NCBI lineage: Eukaryota > Metazoa > Arthropoda > Insecta > Trichoptera > Limnephilidae > Halesus > Halesus radiatus. The sequence goes on from JAHDVE020008275.1 coordinate 69,541, forward strand.
TTTTATGTGAGCTCCGCACAAGAGTTCCAACTGCTCCGAACCGTCTGGATCCAGAAATACTATGGCATCCCCAATTGGGGAATGTTGTGAGGCTGATGGTAGTGGGGAGGGGAAGAAGAAAGGGAAGAGGAAGGTGGGGAAATACCTTGTCACCAAACACGGATAAAAGTCATTTCAAGCAACCTTTCAATTCTGAATGGTGGTCTTTCACCAGGACGATACTGAGAGTATCTTCCACTCTGGAACGTGCGTAAACATGCCATATATTATTTTTAATTAATTATTTGTGAAACAATACAAATTAATTAAATAAAAATTACTTGCGCACTTAGGGATCTAAACCCGCGACCTTCGGATTCGTAGTCGAGAGCCTTACCCCTCGACCATGGAGGCCGTAGTTCCATGGGTTGCTTAATTTACTAACGTTTAATTGAAAATAAAATTATTATCGTCATTGTCAATAACAGTGACGAGGCTATGTAAAAAAAATCACTTAAAATTACTACTTGGGAAACTGTTTTTGTGAAATTTTTACTTTGCCATATATAAAACTAGGACAGAACTTCAATATACAGTTGGGCTACCATGGAAATATTATAAATTTATGGAATTTGATAATAACCGGGCGTTTATTCGCATAAAATTTCAACATTTAGATGTCCTTTACCCGTCTCACTAGACGATGTCTGTTTTGAGAAAAACAGATATCGTCTAGTGTCTAAAAGTAAAAAGTTTCTGTCAAACGTGTATATGATAAATAAACTCAAGCTGTTCAAAAACGTAAACAAAACAATACTACGGCCAGTTGAATCCTGCGTGCATCAAACGTGTCATATAGATCCTAGTTGGCAAAGAAGATTGCCATAACAAAATACGAGCAAGTCAAAACTTGTGTTCACATCTGCTAAACTTTATCAAAACAAAACATGTCAGTTGAACGACCGCTGAAACAAAGAAATCGTCAACAACAACAAGTGCAAGAAAATGCCGTCCCTGAAAATGCCGTCCCTGAAAATGCCGCAACCTGGGTCCGACAGCCACCCAGCCTACCTACGAGCTTGCAGCGACTGGTCCGACCCAAATGCCGTCCCGGATACGCAGTAAACCTCGCTCATATTACATCTGACACCACCTCAAGCGATCGACCATACTGGCCAGTGCTACAAATCAATTACGCAGCGGGCGACGACATCCCCATTTGGAAACTACCAAACACCTTTCTCAGGAGGACTAGCGAACCACAATAGTGATGCGTCCCTGTGTGCCGGTGCCTAAATATTTACACTCCCTTGTGCGGGCCTACACATCTCTTACAAGATGTATAAATGAAAGAAAATGCTTAAAAATACATAAGGAAAAGTGTAAAACATATAAAGTAAATTTTAAATACAAAGTGTAAACAGTGTAAATCTAAAGCTACAAAATAAAAATTAAGAAATTAAAAAAACATACAAAGGATTATTCAAAAGGGCATACTAAAAACGGTTAAATTAAATTAAATTAACAAATTGCAACAGGGTTTCTGTCTGGAAATTCTAGAAGTATTTTCGTTTTCATAAGCAATGGAACCTTTTTTTATTATTATTTATTACGTTAAAAGAGACATATAATTATTTCACTTCCTTATTAACTACATACATATTATATTTATTAACTACATACATATTATATTTATTAACTACATACATATTATATTTATTAACTACATACATGTTATATTTATTAACTACATACATATTATATTTATTAACTACATACATATTATATTTATTAACTACATACATATTATATTTATTAACTACATACATATTATATTTATTAACTACAGACGTATTATCTTTATTAACTACATACATATTATATTTATTAACTACATACATATTATATTTATTAACTACATACATACATATGAGAAAATTTGTTGTTGTACTTGTAATAAAATGTTCATAAATTGTTCAAATCACTGTAATGTAAAAGCCTTTTTTTATGGCGTATATATATGTATAAATAAATAAATATTATTCATAACCTATTTTAATACTTATATTATATATCATATTTCTTAATATACTCGTAATACATTATATTATTGGTATACCATACACATTATTCCTATCCTACCTATAATAACTATCGTATTTATTATTATTTTGTATTATACATTATTATTTTGCTCACTTATTTTGAGATTGAACAGTTTTTTTTACATGTTCTTACTCGATTTTCCGTTTTCAGGTTATCGGGAAGGAAATTGTATGTACATATACACTCCCATGGCCGCTTCTTCTTCTTTTATCACTTTCAGTCTTTACTATATTCGTGTACAATTTATTATGTTGTCTTGTGTGCTGTTCGTATAGTTGTGATGTTTTTTATAAATGCTGTGTTCGTGTGTATAAGCCCATTTTGTATTTTGTAGATTTGTAGGCATGTATTATATTCGTACAGTTTTCTGGTTTTCAGCAAGTTTATTTCTTGGTATAGTTTTTTGTGGAGTGTTATAATTGAAAAGTTTTTTTATAACTTTATTCTGTATTATTTGTAATTCGTCCAAGTATGTAATGTGTTTCCGCTTATTTCTAACGAAATATCCATTAAAAAAACTTTATTTTTGTTGGATATTTTCAAAGGTCTAAAGTAGGTTTTCATTTTCTCATATTTCCTTTGGCAATTGTGATTCTAAAAACACAGTGCAATACAAAATAATTTTTTTTAATCAATAATGTTAGGTATTTATTAGAGAAATAATGTAATATCCAAATAATTCTAAAAAGATTGCCATCCCTGTTTTAGACACTAGAAAATTTATTATAAAAGTAACAGTGTTTTTAGCGTGTTACTTTGAAAGGTTTTCAAAAAGGGTCGTTGGGTTGTCTGTTGTCTCCACCTTTAGGACGGAGGATTGCCCTTCCCCGTCTAGTCAATATTACAGGGACAAAGGTTCGTAATTTGAAATCGGACCTTGACATTAATGGCACGCGTTTAGCGTGTTTCCAGGATAATTACTGTAATGAGGTTATCATTCTCTTTTATTGAAGATAGGTCATTTATGATTAAACCCTTCTGATTATATTGTGGGTTATTATTGTCATTCGGCAACCAGGAAAGAATGATTATCTTTTCACTAGCTCGGATCGTCGCGGTGTTTATATCGAATACTAATTTGGCTCTCTGTGATTGGATGACGCGTCACCAGTAGCGAACTTTCTATCGTGGTACTGCTGCATTCGCTCACCTCAAATATATGTTCCTGTGAATATACCACAGAAATTGAATTATTGAGATTTTTTATTGTTTTAATAGATGTAAGTAGTTACTTAACAAGCGTAGGTAAAGTAGAACTAAGAAAAGGAAACTAAAAACACCTTTAAAAAATATTCGTACAATAGTATATATATTTTACTTCAAGAAACATTTGATGACTTACTCAAATCGTGTAATTTCGTCTCAGGGTAGGCAGATCGCATGGAATATCACACCATTGTCATATAATATAAAAATTCAATTTGTGAGTCATGTATGGGAACTACTGCCCCGGAAGCCTTTCATTGGATAATCAGCACCTCTGCCATAGGTTCACCCAAGTGATTCGCTACGTTTGGTGACTTAGTAGGGGTGCTCGGGTTCATAGGGTGAGGAGTGTCCGGTCTTGGCAGTGGATGCGTCTGTCAACCAGCTGCATGGTGGGCCGGATCTGGAAAGGCCGGTTGAGGGAGATCCTTTAATCTCTACTGCCGGACTCGATCCATCGCCTTATACCGTAGTGGCATGGATGGATTCATACTTCCGTCACTCCTAGACACACTGAGCCCCAGATTACAACCCACCCCTCATACTTTTTTCCTTCCCAGAACTTATTCTCCTTCTTTTTATTAAAAAGACCCTCCAGCAGGAACAGCAGGATGACATAGGCCCTGAGGCAAATAATGTTAAAAGGAACTGTGGATGATGAATACTTGGAGAGGGTCGATGAGTTTGTATATTTGGGAAGTATGTTTACGAGAGTTGAAAAGACTGATAGGGATATTGAAAGAAGAATGAATACAGGAAACTCCATTAGCGGAGGACTGAACGCGGTTGGCTCTAACAGAAGTTGTCCAAAGAAGCAAAGCTAGCAGTTCACAATCGAGTACTGGTGCCAACTCATATGCATGGGAGAGAGGCATGGAACTGGCAGAGGAAGGATGAAAGTAAACTGAGACCTGTAGAAATGAGATCTCTGAGGCGAATGTGTGTTAAAACCATATATGATAGTGTGAATGATATTGAGATTCGTAAAGAACGCAAGCGTAATGAGTTTCATAAGATTGTAATAAGATTAAGAAAGAGCTGCTTAGATGGTTCGGGCATGTGGAGCGAATGAACGAAGAAAGAAGTATAAGGAGAATATATGACGCGAATGTGAATGGAGGAAGAAGCAGGGGACGCCCGAGGAAGACATGGCACCATCAAGTAAATCAAATATTTGAGTCAAGCCATGTGAGAAGTCGGAATAATAGAAGAGAATGTATGAGACGATGTATAAATGTGAATGAAGTAAGAAGTATATGCCAAGATCGAGTTGTTTGGAGACCGTCCTCTCCCCCTACCCCTGCGGAGAAACGGTCTGATGGTTGGTTAGTTAGGAAAACTTTTTAAATCATTCATAAATTTAAAAAAAATGCTACGTTGATGTAGTTTTTCATGTTTGAATTATCGTATCCCGTTACGATGAGACGAGAATATTTGTGTTTTGCTAAAGCACCCCGAGGAGTTATTTCACAGAAATGGTGCTATTAAATGTATCATAATGCGTACTCTGGGGTTTAAATAACGTAAAATAAAGGGCGAATGGCGCACAAGTTCTCCTTTCACAGAACGACAATAACAATACACGAATCAAATTTCTACGGTTGTCAATCCTGATTACATAAAAATAACTGCACACAGTAATACTAGGTGCAGATGTTGTCATATCAAAATATTTTATCGAATTCCAACAATGATAAAATTGAAAACGCATTAACATAAATACAATAAATCATTTTCGCGCAGTGACACAGGCGTCAGAATTTTGATTAATTCACTTTTGAAACATTCCATACGCTCCAGTAATTCTTGTGACCGTTTTACAGCGACCTCCAACCTCTAGCGGGAGTTCCGGGCAGCCTGCGCGGCAGTGTGACAAACACCCGAAGCGAGCCCTTCAAACATGCGACAATGCCTTTCAAAATAAATGACGCGAACTGAAAAATAATAAACTGGAATCGAACTGAAGGCGTTTGATTTACATGACAGACAAACGTAACTCAACGGGTGCATTTAGGGGTGGTAGTCTTGTCAAGGGGATGATCCATCAGCTATTTTTATTATTTAAACAGCGTTGAAGTCATGGTGTTTGAAAGAGAGAGTACGAAAACAGTATGCAATATAGTTGTGAATGATGAATACTTGGAGCAGGTTGATGAGTTTGTGTATTTGGGAAGTATGTTTACGAGAGATGGAAAGACTGATAAGGATATTGAAAGAAGGGTGAATGCAGGAAACTCCATTAACGGAGGACTGAACGCGGTTGGCGCAAACAAAAAGTTGTCCAAAGAAGCGAAGCTAGCAGTCCACAATGGAGTGCTGATACCAACTCTGATGTATGGCAGTGAGGCATGGAACTGGCAGAGGAAGGATGAAAGTTGACTGAATGCTGTAGAAATGAGATCTCTGAGACAGATGTGTGGTAAAACCATGTATGATCGTGTGAAAAATATTGAGATTCGTAAAGAATGCAAGGCTGATGTAAGCGTAGTGAGCAAGATTAAGAAAGGGACGCTTAGATGGTTTGGGCATGTGGAGCGAATGAACGAAGAAAGGAGTGTAAGGGGAATATATGACGCGAATGTGAATGGAAGAAGAGCCCGGGGACGCCCGAGGAAGACATGGCACGATCAAGTGAATCAAATACTCGAGTCGGGCCATGTCAGAAGGCGGAATAACAGAAGAGAATGTATGAGGCGTTGTATGAATGTGAATGAAGCAAGAAGTGTATGCCAAGATCGAGTTGTTTGACGGTCCGTCCTCTCTGCCTACCCCTGCGGGGTAACGGCGTGATGGTTAGTTAGTTAGTTAGTTTGAAGAATATTTTTAACTAATCTCTTCAAACGATTGGTATTCCCTTTATGGCGTCATTATTAATAAATTAATAAAAAAAATGTTTTGTACTCATCACTTTATTGATATACACAGATATTTGTCTGCATGTTTAATCAATTTTTGTTAATGTTTATAATTTGTCTATTTTTGCATTATTGTGTTATTTTTATCATTTGTCTATACCTGATATTATTATTTTTAATATTCTATATATTCCTGATGAAGAAAGCATCGCTTTCGAAACATGTAGATAGATATCTGTGTATATTATTAAAGTGGTGAATACAAATTATATATTTTTAATTAATTTATTAATATTTTTAACGTTTAAGGGCGAGAGGGACGTCGGAGAGGAATTATTTATTATTTCGAAATATTGATAGTATTATTACGCAAAAAGATAAACGTAATTTTTTTTAAATAGAAACATATTTATTACATATTTTATAAATTTACATTTATCAAAATCTAATCAAAAATATTACTTTTTCTTGCCGTCCTATTGTATGTTTTACAAAATATTTAACATATTAATATGATTTTTAAACTGGGGAAAAATATTTTTAATCCTTTCTCGTTACGTTTTTGTAAATAAACTTAATACGTAAAAAAACCAAAGATTTATAATCCGCATTAATTAAAAAAAAAAACAAATTAAAGTTTCGTAGTGTTTATGAAAAAATTAAACTACACGCTGTTCTTTTTTTTAAATTTATCTCATAGACATGTTGAAGAAAAACCTTCAGAGCATTTTTTAAGGATTTTCAACATTTTAAATGTTTTTGTAAAACATGCGTAGAACTGTCAGAAATTTGTAATATTTCGGCTTTTATTTTGATAAATGCTAAGCCCATGCAAATTAAAAAAAAGTAATAAATATTTTTCTCTTTAAAAACATCATATGTATTGCACAATAATATTATCATTATTTTCAATTTATAAATAATAACTCTCCGAAGTCCCTCTCTCCTTGAAAGTAAATTATTTTTCTTTTCAGTACATATCAATAAATAGCTGACGTAATTTTAATTCCAAAACCGGGCAAGGATCCATTATTAACGGAGAACCACAGGCCAATAAGTCTTCTTCCCTGCCTAGGTAAGGTCCTGGAAAAAGTAATTCTCATACGTTTAAACGCATTCACTCAGGATAGTAAATTCTTGCCAGACTTCCAGCACGGTTTTCGAGCAGGTCATTCCACCACTCATCAACTTCTCCGTGTCGTGGAACACATCACGGAGAGCTTCAATATTAAGAAAAAAACAGTAATCCTCTCTCTTGACGTCAGTAAAGCCTTCGACAAAGTCTGGCATAATGGCCTAATATACAAAATGAACTCTCTAGGCTACCCGCTTAGAATCACTCAATTAATAAATAGTTACCTAAGAGAGCGTTCTTTCAAAGTAAAAATAGACAATATTTTCTCCACTATACGGCCCCTTTCAGCCGGGGTCCCTCAAGGCAGTCAGCTATCTCCATCATTATATAATATCTACTCTAGCGACATTCCGAAACCGATAAATAGTAACATTAAAATCACTCAATTTGCGGACGACACTAATATCATTTCTAGTTCTACTAAAGAGGCCACTGCTACAAGCCGTGTACAAAAGCAAACCATTCTCACTGAAGAATGGTGCAAAAAATGGAGAATATCAATTAACCCTACTAAAAGTGCCGCAACAGTCTTCTCAAGGTCAACGCCGAGACGGCCTCCAAATATTAAACTGTTTGGAGAAAAAGTTCCTTGGGAAAAATCAATCAAATATCTCGGTGTAATACTAGATTCAAAGTTAACTTGGAAAAACACATAACCGAAAAAGTAAAATCAGCTAGTAGATACTTGTCTGCACTCTACCCGATGATGGGCAAAAAAAGTCGTTTATCAACGGACAACAAATTACTTTTATACAAAACAACCATCAGGCCTTGTTTCACTTATGCATGCCCCATTTGGGGGTATGCTGCCGCCACTAGCATAAAAAAATTGCAAACCTTTCAAAATAAAGTCATCAGACTTGCGCTATCAGCGCCAAAATGGTGTAGAGTTTCTACTATCCATAATGATTCCAACATTCCGTTGATAAAAGACTTTATTGTCACCCATGCAACTAAGTTCTACGGTGGCCTAGCAGGCCACCCTAATCCTACAATAAATTCTCTCGCTAAATATAGCGAGAATGACAATTTTAAGTATAAAAAACCTAAAAGTGTCCTCCGTAAGGAGTGAATCCCCTGCCCACATTTGCAGCGTATAGTTTTATAAGTTTCAAAATTCCAACAAACCCAAAAATTAAACTCACGTAAAGCTTCAATAGAAAATCTTTTTATAATTATGTTAGAGTCAGTAAACTCATGTTTAGGAACTCTGTGAACAAAGTAAAGTCAAAGTCAAAGTCACATATCAATAACGAATTTATACCGCAAAAATAGTTGATGGTGTAATGGTCAGAATAGCTGCCTTCCAAGCAGTCGATCTGGGTTCGATTCTCGCAAGTGGAAATATTTTTATTTTCAACTTGGTGATTTTTCACGGGTCTACTAGTTACTAAAAAAATGTAATAATCTAATAAGTTCTTGCGTCATGAAATTGGCAAATGTTTTTTTTCTGTTTGCAATTTCTAGGTCAACATAAATATTTTCTACTTGTTATGTCATTTCCATAGTGATGTTTGAAATTCGCGGCCTAAGACCCATTAAGGAAGAAGTGATGTTGAAATCTACTGGAAAATAAACTTAATTGTTTGATTCGTCAAATTTAATAGTGTACTTTTTGTTTTTATTCATGTACCGGATAAAGGCGGGTATTGAACCTAATGGTAGGTATCTACTTAATTATTCATTTTAATTTATAACCATGTAATCGGACAATTGAACTAATAATTTACAATATAACATCTATTGGAAAAAAGCTTTACCAAACCAATCAGTTATTAACTATTATTTTTATCAGTTTCCTATTATGTAATTCAATAGACAGACCATAAGGAATATTATTCCATAGAAGCGTTCATCGGTTAGTACTTTGGTATTTAGCAACATGCTGCCAATTGGCATCATAGAGATAACACGGGCTTCAGTCGATTACAAGCGCTCGCCGTGATTGGATCTCCAAAGATAACTGCAAAATGTCGTTCTAGAAAAGATAGAAAAAACAATGGTGTATCCTTTCATCGGTTTTGCCTTAATCAATTATTTAATGTAAAAAAAAAGCTCATTAGCATTTGAAGTTGGCACGCCGGTAACTCAAATACTCCAGAGTTTATACGGATTTTAATCCTTCGTTTGTATGAAATCACTAGTAAACAATATAATATATGTTCTTGAGATTATATTATAATTGTTGTAAACAAACAACGTACTTAATTTACAAGTATAACAATACAACGTATTTCATCTTTTTCGGGAAACAAAAATGGGTGATGCTCCTTTCATCTTCGACAAAGTCAAATCGCATAATGAACCGGCGAAGACAAAACGGCCCAATTGTCAAAAGTGCAACCAATGTTTTTTAACATAAAAAAATGACACAGAACATATGGGGTGGCTCCGTTTTGCCAGCGCATCCGCGTGCAATGGCACAATAAACAAAGGGCACACTACAATGCGGAAAAAAGCAGAACATGACACTTTCTGTATTGTCAATCCATCAAGGGCACTCTCGAAAGAGCATGTAAAAATCATTTAATGCATTCACAATGGTGAAAAGGCGGACCCACTCGGTGCAAAGGGTTGAACAAAAAGTAGGGACTGTTTAAATTTCCATAAAATTGTACGAAGTAGGTAGTTACCTATCCGTGGCGGGTAATTCTGAAAGGCTGAAAATCTGTGCCTACCCTAAGAAAACGAACCCTAAAGATAAAATTAAAATTAAAATCACTACTATCATAAGAGTAAGCGGAAGATGTTGTCTGTGTCGTGTTGGGGGATTTAGCCATTCGAGGGCTTGAACTCACGACGCCTAGATGGGACCCAGACGCCATGCAAACACAGCCAGTGACCGGTCATATATGCTTGTTTATCTTTCTGTGCCCTCTTCCGTAGATATTTTAAAAATTTTATGCTAACTCCACACAGGAGGCCCCGAGGAAAATAATTTCACTCAAGGCCTATATCATCTTTGGGGATTCTGTGTGGAGGGTCTTTAGAGGATAGGAAGGAGTAAACCTGGATCTTGAAGAGACCCATGTTGTAGGAGGGAGGATACATTGAGGCCGGCAGATCATTCCATAGCCGAGCTGTTGAACAAAGAACGAGTCTTAGAAGCGACCTGTTCTCGTGTGACAAATGTCAACCATGTGAAAATGTTGGGCGAGCATTTGGCGTGTTTCCGGACTGTGCACCGGTGCCGAAGGGATTAATGACGCTAGTTCCTCAGAGCACCTTCCATTTAAATACCGGTAGAACATGGATAGAATTTTCACCTGACGTTTGTGCTCCAAAGACTGCAATCCGTTTGTTAAGATAGGCTAATCTATCAAACGGACCGCCCGTTTCTGCAGAGTCGAGGGTTTTTTCCAGATATTTTGAGGATCGTGACTAGATATGGCTGCCAAATTCTACAGTGGGGCGGACTTGCGATTTATACAGGGTCAGCATTTATGTACTATTAAAATATCTCTGTACAGTACGCCCAGCTTCTGAGAACTTTACTCTGGCCCCATACCTGAGCTGGTCACATAGGGTTACACCGAGCATATCAATGGAGGGCTTGTTGGGAAGATCGCTTCCATTAAAGGAGACTAGTTTATTATTTCGATCCCTTTTAGACGTTATCAGACACGATTGGATACCATCAAGAGTCAATTATCTTTTATCAAAGACAACCAATGCTAATTTAATCATAAATTCTAATAGCTGTCATAGTCTGCGCATTTTTACTGTCACTGTCTTCAATCGTGATGTTGCCACGGTCTAATCCTGCACAGCTCAAATATATTGAGCAGTGTTTAGTGACCAGATCTGAATAACCAGGCACTTCTAAACCTTTCTTTTGCTCATCTTCTTCCCCACTCTATTCCATTCCTAATTCCATACTCTAGTACACATCAGTTGGGATTCTTGTGTGCTGTTACGACTGCGAAATAAAATGTGACATAAAAAATATGACACTTCCTCTGTAATATTCTCGAACGTTCTTCTGCCAGAACGTTCTTCGTGTATATATCGGACCACTTGTCGTCTATATTGACTGTAAATAGGGGTGGGTCTTCTAGTCGGCGGGCTGCTAGGTATGTGGACTTCGTCCAAATTTTCCAAAGGGTGGAAGTCAAAGTCGATGTAAAGATGTCCAAGTGTGAAGCCAGCGAGTTGAAAAGAGCGGAGTG